>VKOC01002214.1:0-19962 GCA_009364415.1 Spea multiplicata | reverse complement strand
ACATCAATGTTTGGCTTAGTATATAGTGATAGGAGTTATGCTGCACTATTGTCAATGCCTGGCTCAGTGTATAGTGATAGGGATTACGCTCTACCACTGTCAATGTGTGCCTCAGTATATAGTGATAAGTGTTATGCTGTACCACCGTCAATGTATATAATGATAACAGTAATGCTGTACCACCTTCAGTGTCTGCGCCGGTTTATAATGGTAGAAGCTATGCAGTTTTAAAGTGTATGTGAGGGGGGGTGGTGCCACATACAGGATCCGCCCAGGTGCCAAATACTCTAGGTACGCCCCTGCCCATACATCTTTAAACTGGTGGCAAGAAACTCATTAGGACACACAGGTAGGAATTTGTTGCAGCAACAGAGATATCTCCCTGACGCTACATGGGAGTCTGGACTACCCCATGTCAGCTGATCGTACGTAGCAGCAACACGCAAACGCACACACTCACTCTCCATCTCTCTTAATGGTCATAGTTCTCCCTATTATGGCTCTCCATCACAGCTCTTGATATAATAAAACAATTTACTTAAGTCACTCGTTACACTACCAAGTGATTTTTTTTATTTTTTTTTTTTTAACAGAACACAAAAAGGTAAATTTTGCGTGCTAACATTTGCCAATACAAGAAATCTGCCTTCCAAAATGTACCTGTTCAAGCTCGTAAGCTTTGGCTTTGTCTTCATCCCGATCAGCATTCTTCCTGTATGCAAGGCTCAGACCCCATACAGCCAGTACTGTGTAAACATTGTCTCTCACCCACGCATCCTTTTCTTCACAGCTGGCTGGCAGAAGGCCTGTTACTGCATTCTGAAAAAGGAAAAAAATATCAAAGAGTTACTGTAACATCTGTGGTAGAATATGCAAGTATAATTTTACACTCAGTTTTGTAGTTAAGTATTTGCGTATAATGCTCACCAACCATATTAAGTTAATGGCTGATGACTGGTGAGGCAGATCAATGATCAGTGACCTAAAGACTCAATCACTGATCAGATAACGTTAACCTAATAAACTGCTAAAAATATTGTAAAATTAGCAGCTCATTTCCAAGTTTAGGCCATTGACATTGATCTGTGAATTTGATCAATAATTAGTGACCTGACATTTCATTAATCAGTGATAAAAATGTAACAATAAGAATACTGTGCTCATGTGAGGGGGGGGGGGGGTCATCCAGCTGCACGATCAGATCAAAACTGCTGACCATAGCTGTGTGGATTGTTGTAGAGCTGAATGAAACCGATCTGGAAGCACCTTTGACTTCCAAGCCAGTGCTCTTGACGATCGTTTTTTTTTTGTTTTTTTAAAACTCTTTCAATGCTGATGATCCATAAGAGCACAGCACCAATTGTGACTTGGCCCCCTTAAAGCCATTAACCCCATTCAATGCCACAATCAGAGGAGGGTGAAGGGGGCAAAGCTAATGGGAATATTCCATGCATTTGCAAAAGAGTCTCAACAGAAATCTAAAGGGACCTTCTCCGCTATCATATGCATTGAAGTGCATATAGTGGCTGAAGATCTCTTTTAAAGCATAAAGTGGTTATTTGCTGTCTCCAGGGAGCCCAAACTGAGAAAAAAGCAGAAAGGCATGGGGAATGCTTTCATGCTTTACATCCTGGTGCAACTGATGCCAAGTTACTTTATTTGCAGATCAAGCTGTTCAAAACATTTATAATTGTGATGAAATGCTGCCAGACTCGCCCTATTTGGTTTCTTTGGGTAGTTCACATTACGGGCATTGCTGCAAGTAAATATTTAAGTTCGATAATATAGAGAAATCTCTAACGACAGGGTGCTGAAGTGCACATAACCACCACCAAATAGGAAAAAAATAATAAATACAAATCTTAAATGGTTAAATTCATTATTATACAGAACACAATTCCAAGATTCTGGGTATCTCTTTACTACCTGGTAACGTAATATATACATGTAGACCAATGTAATAAATAAGTGAGCAGCTCTGAACTTTTTGAAATATTGGTAATTTTTTTTTTTCTTTATTAAGATTTTCCATGTTTTAACAAATCATAAAAACATTTCTTCCAGAGATACCATGCAATTATAACAGAAAAACATACAAAATTTCTGTATTTTCTACCATTTATGGGAAGAAAAATTTTACAATCATTAATACAACTTGGATATAGGATTCGAGTTCTACATGCATACCTCACTCATTCACACTTCACACATATGCTTGGGGTAGACATTTGATTGTGTTAGGCTAAAGAATTCCCACAGGGGAGCGTCTGTTCATGCATGTCGCTATGGAAATTTACCCACGGTCGCCATATTTGTTCATATATATTATGAAGGCCTCTAGAAACAAAGAAACCTTGTTCCATCTTATTTTGGTATTTAGCCTGAGCAACAACATCTCTCCAATCTATTATTGCCGATTGCTTCCACTTTCTTGCAATACATATTTTTGCTGCTAAGTATAGCTGAGAAATTAAAATTTGTTGTGCCTTACTCACTGCCGGAAAATTAATATTAAATAAAAAAAGAACTGTAGCTGTTTGTTTTATTTTCAGCATCTTAGATATCATATCGTTAAGGTTTGCCTTTAGAGGGTCAAGCATTGGGCAGTCCCACCATATGTGTAACATATCGCCTGCATCCTTCTGGCATCTCCAGCAGGTATTCGAAAATGCTTTAGATATTTTATGTAGTTTTGTTGGGACTAAATACCATTGGTACATTATTTTATACTGGAGTTCTACCAGCGAGATGCAGTGAGTATTCCGTATAACTATTGATAACCCTTTAAGCCATTCTTCTATATTATATGCAGTTCCTATTGAATTTTCCCATTTCAGTATGGGGGGATATTTTTCTCGAACATTAGTTTCTTTGCTTAAAGACAATATTCTTGAGAGCTGTCCTTTTCTCTGAATATTGTTTAATAGCCTATTAATTTGATGATTTAATGGCAATATAGACTTCTTAGATATATAGTTTTTCAACCTCATATATGAAAACAAATAACTATTTTGAATATTAAATTTAGTTTGCAAATCCCTAAACGAGATAATAGTTCCGTTGTTCGTTATGTCGGATATGTTCATTATACCAGCATTAGACCAAATTGTTATATCCATATTTTCTATGTCATATTTCGCTATGACTATGGGGGAGTTCAGAGAAATTGCTTGCGTTAAATTAAATGTAATCTTAAATTTATTCAAAGAGATCAATGCATCAACGATTACCTGATTATCTATCAATGGATATAGGATTCTTTTTATGTTAGCCCAGAAAATTTGTGATGGGTGGCGAGGAGCCAGATATGTTGATTCTATCCCGTACCAAGCAAATACTTTGGAGTCAGGGTTGAACCATGCGAGAGCATGCGTTAACATAGATGCTTCATGTAATTTTGCAACATCGGGGTAGGATATACCTCCTTCTTTCTTATTAAGCTTAAGTATACGTTGTGATATTCTGGGGGTTTTCCCGACCCATATGTGATCAGCAAAAAGTTTTTGGAAATTATGGAGTATTTTGGCTTTAACTCTTAAAGGTATTATCCTAAAAAAATATAATATCTTAGGAATGACGTACGAATTTATAGTGTTAACTCGTCCCAGCCATGAAATTTCCAGGCTTCTCCATTTGTTCAGTTTTTCTCTGATCTCTTTAAATAGACTCAAATAATTAATATCTATAATACTTTCGATATCCATAGTTAACTTAATCCCTAAGTAATCAATAGACCCAGCATTCCAATTAAATTTATAATTGTAGGACAGCATCTTTAACTCATTGCTGGTCAGATTTGCATTGAGTACTTGTGTTTTATGTAAATTTATCTTATAATTTGAATATTTGCTATAAGTATCAATTGTACGTAATAAAGCTGGGATTGATAAAGTTGGATTTGTTAATGTCAGCAGAATATCGTCTGCGTAGAGTACTATTTTATGTTCTATATCAGAAGTTAATATACCCGATATTTCTATGTTTTGTCTTATCATAGCTGCTAGGGGTTCGATGGTCAAGATATATAGAAGTGGAGCCAATGGGCAACCTTGTCGAGTACCATTATTTATTTTAAAGTCTTGTGATTGAAATAGGGGTCCTGTTACTCTAGCTGTAAGATTAGTATAAAGACTCATAATATTAGTTTTAATAATACCCAATATACCAAATATGTCCAGTACTTTATCAAGGAAGTCCCAGTTTACTCTATCGAATGCTTTTTCAGCATCGATCGCCATTAGAACTGCTCCAAGCTGTTGTGTTTTGATCTTATGTAATATGTTTATTATTCTACGGGTGTTATCTACCGGATTTCTTTTAAGAACAAATCCAACTTGATCTGTATTGATCAATTTCGGAATAAATTGGTTTAGTCTGTTAGCTAAGATCTTAGAAAATATTTTTATGTCATTATTTATTAGGGATATAGGTCTATAATTCCCTATACTCGTGGGGTCTTTCGTTGGTTTCAGTATTGGAAGTATGTCCACTTTGAGCATCTCTGCCGGGAATTTATTTGTCTCTAATGAAGTTGAAAATAAGTTCAATAATAATGGGGATAAAAAAGTTTTAAATTTTTTAAAGAATATGGATGAAAAACCATCTGGACCCGGAGCTTTATCTGGTTTTTGATTATTGATTGTTTCTTCTATTTCAAATAGTGATATAGGCTTATTTAATATTTCTAAATCTGAATTAGATAATTTTGGTAAATTTAGTTTATCTAAAAACTTCAATATATCTAATTTATTATTTTCCTTCTCGGACGGGATATTATAAAGTTCGCTATAGAATTTTCCGAGAGCGTTAGCTATGCTTATTGGATCTAAAAATTGTTTATTGCCTACTACTAGCTTCTTAATTATCTTTATCTCATTATTAAATTGTAGTTTTTTAGTTAGAAGCTTCCCTGTTCTATTATTGCCGTAATACCACTTTTGTTTTAATTTAATAATGGCTTGGTTCACTTTCTCATAAGTTCTAATTTTTATTTCTGCCCTGATTTCGAGGATTTTATCTGCGCAATTTTGATCAAATATTAATTTGTTTTGTCTTTCTAATATAGATAATTTGATATATAGTTCATTAATTGAGAGATTATTAGTTCTATTTTTCTTCTCTACACCCAATTTTATAAGAACACCTCTCATATAGCTCTTAAGAGCACACCATAGAGTTCCTGGAGATACTTCATTATTATCATTGTGTATTATAAATGTTTCTAACTCATTTTGAAGAAACTAAGTTTTTTCCATCATTTAGCAAACTTTCATTTAATCTCCATTTTGTACGTGGTTTATATAACTCATTATTTTTTATCTCCATAACAACTGGGGCGTGGTCTGACCAAGAAATTGGGCCTATTTCTATTTTGATGATGCGACTTAATGTCTGTGGTTTCATAAAAAAATAATCAATTCGAGAGTATGTTTGATGTACGTTTGAATAGAAAGAATAATCCCTTTCAATCGGATGTAAAACTCTCCAGCAATCATAAAGTGTATGTTGTGTTAATATTTTTTGTAAAGATGTCGAGGTATCATAAAGATGTATATCAAATTTCTTTGTTTGAGTATAGCTTTTATCAATTCTAGGATTGATCACACATTTTAAATCTCCTCCACAGATTAGGGTTCCTATAGTATAATTTTCCAGTTTTAAAAAAAGTTCCTTCAAAAATCTAAGAGGTGATTGATTCGGCGCGTATATATTCAAGAAGGTATATAATATGTCGTTAATTTTTATAATCACAATTTGGTATCTACCATTAGGGTCGGCTATTTCGTGTATTAGTTCTAACTTTAGCTTATTGGAAAATAGTAGTGCAACACCTCTTTTGCTCTGACCGAGGAAACATGCCGTATAGATATCTTTATATTTATTAAATTTCCATATTTTTTGAGGGTATTCTTTCCAATGAGTCTCCTGTATTAACATTATATCTATGTTGTTCTCTACTAGGTATCTATATAGGCAGCCTCTTTTCTGTGGTGTGTTTAGGCCCTTAACGTTCTGGGTAGCTATTCTAAGTGACATGCGAGTAAACGTTTCCTCCCCAATTCTTTCGCCATCTTGAAAATCTTCCCCCACTACATACACACATTACACAACAATCAAACAAACAATCAATAACCATTTCAAATGAGTTAGAAAGCAATATTTCTTAAGCTATTAACTCATTTCCTGCTGCCGCCGCAGGGATTGTTCCGGTAACTTGGTTAAGCTGCCCCACTAGCTCTATGTGGTAACCTGGGTATTGTACTTAGAGTATGCCCCTGTATCATTTAACCTATTAATAATAAATAAAACCAAAAATAACTAAAAACTCCAAAAAAATTAGGATTGATATGTTACCGTTTGGTATACTGCTTATTAAGTATAATTGTTAAGTGCTTATTTATAATTTATACATTCATTAGATTTAGCTAAGTTACCCGCATTATTTTTATCTTTACATGGAGAGTACACCCACTGGTTCACGAGATAATATAAACCTAATGTGGTTAATAATGGTCTTTTTGATTAATATATATATATATATATATATATATATATATATATTTTTTTTTTTTGGTATTTAATTATCGTCACATCATGATTTGCATTTTGATATATTTGCACTTGTACTGAATATATAGATATAAGCGCTTGACAATTGATGATTACGATATTTGGGAAATATTGGTAATTTATACAAAATTGGGTTTTGTGTGAGCCGGCTCCTTGATTATAACCACTACATTTGTGTTGTGTGCTTGTCCTACAGAGGACTTGCTTGTAACTTAATAAAAGTCAGCTTCATCAGTGTCAAGTCACAACTAAAAATGCTTACCCAGCATGCTACTCACGGCACCAGCTCGATCACGGGGTTAAACATATCCCTTAGCAGCTATTTTGAGCGAATGTCCTTTCATATCCACCAGTGCTAATATTACAAGCAGAAAGTCAGATTATATTAGTAACTCACTATGAGGCCAGGACCATTAAAAGTAAAACCAGAGGGTTTTTCCCTCCTTTGCAAGTTACTTTCGATGTGTCTTTCGACGTGAAATGGAATTTAAGGAGACATGTGAATCACTGTCCGCTGGCCAAGACTTTTCATTAAAAGATGACCATCTCTGCAGATGCCAATTAGGCAGATAAATGATATACTTGAAAACAAGTAAAAATAGTGTCAAACACCTGAACACGTGACATTATTTAAAGGGACACCTTTCTGACACACACACACACACTACTATACACAGCAATATCTTTTAATTGGAAGCGTTTTTAGGCCAGAGTCAGTGCAGCCTCCCAACTGCCCTTTTACAACCTAACGCCACAAATGTCACCCTCTCTAGTGAGTGCCAGAATATGTCCTTTACAATCACTACACCACAGGATGAGCGGCGCTGGGCTAGGAAACTATGGAATATGTGCCCACAAGGCTAGTTACAATCTGCTTCATAGGGAGAAGATATCAATACAAGTGCTAGATAAAACTCCGGGTAAGAAATGAGGAGTTGGTTTCAAAATAAAACCCAGACCAGATTCATATGAAAACCTATTTAGAGTTTGTGAATAGGCACATGTCAGATAGGGTCCAGGACGAGTATAATTTTTACTTTGCTGCCCTGTAGGATGTTTAGACTTATGGAAAGGAACCTATTAGTCAGTTATACATCCTCCAAACTGCAAGGGCAGCATTGTATCTGGGCTGGTCAGCCGTAGGTAAAAATGATACGTGTCCTGAAAGACATGACCAACGTGGTCAGCCACATGTCAGTCCATTGGCATAACGGGGGCCCACAATGCCAGCGTCTCCATACAACCCCCCTCCATACTTCATTCCGAAAGGCTCACCTCCTGAAGAGAGGATTTTTTTTTAAATTAGGGGTGCATGAAGTTTAGCAGGCTACCTGATGTAGATGCACATGCCGGCGCAAGAGGTCATCTGTGACCCACCCAGCACATTAGCTTAAGTGAGCATGGTCACACAATCAGGTGAGCCATTTCTCCCTGCACGCTCTTCTATTCAAGTGTCGCAGGGGACCCTAGCTTTTATTTTTTTGTTACGCCACATGTCAGAACGGCAGATATAAACTGACCTCTGTGTTTTTTTAAAGAACTGACAGGTGGAGAAAATATTTCTGGAATAAATGTGTGCTTTTGTTATATTCTGGGTCTGAATAGAAATATTGTACATAGTTTGCATGATTGGAGCTGTGTAGCCATGCTTTAAACATTGCTCTATCAAAGGTTTCATTAGGAATAATGTTTAGCACAGAACCAAACCTCCCCAGTTGTCAATAAGCTACAAATCCCACAATCTTCTGCCGGTCACAGGATTTGTACACATATACACTAATTAAACAGTACACACATATACTACTACACATTTCTAGACTTTGACACATGACCTTTGAAACATTTTCCCTATCCTACATTTAAAAAGTACAAAATAGGTTATGGATTATGTCATTCAATATTCCATTACTGTGTCAGATCTACGGCAAACAGAGCCCCCATCGTCACCTTTCATAGATCACGTTTGCCTTGTTACAAGACTAGCTAATGGAAGCATAACATTTAACATATTAGTTCTTGTTTCTACAATAGTAGGCAAAACAAGGTTTTGATACAATCTTCACAAAGACACAAAGTACATCACTGGGGTTTATTCACTAAAGTGGGAGTAGGCAACAGAGCTACAGCTTCAATTCACCAACTTCACTACGAATGATGAAGGTCTAACCACAGTGAGTTTCTCTTGCAAGAAGCACTTTGTTGGCCCTATATAACTCAAAGCTCTCAAAGATACTTCTTGAAAGTCACTTAACCAACCGCATTATGCAATATGCAGGGAAAGTTGAGCACTTCTTCGTGGAGAAACTAATCAGAGGACCATCAATTTTGTAAGCTGGAAAACAACCCTTCTTCCAACTTCAGACAATAAGCCCAATGTGGGTAAAAAAAATCACCTTTATCATTAGTGCTGCAGAACAGCGTGTGCTGTAGAGAGGTGTGAGTTGAATACTGAGAAAGCCAACAATGGCATTAGTAACAGGGTTAACATGAGGACACGGCAGGAGATTTAACTTTATTATGTAATGATCCAAAGATTTTGTAGCACTATGAAAGACAGACACATCAACCTCATAACTGCTAACAGTGCCAGGGGATACTTTACACCAGTATTACAGACAGTATCTGCAACAGCTTAGATTCACAGATCTTGTCTGTTTGTATTATGTGTTATTACTCTGCAGGCAATGTAACATCACAATTCCAATCTTAGTGTATAAATGTTGGCCGCACTCATGACGTGAACTGACCTGGTGACAAAGGATGGTTTGATGTACAAGCTTGGCGTATCTGTCCAGGCGGACACCAGAATTACTCCGGCTCCTCATGGCTGACAGCGATCTGACGCTAAAACCTATGAATTAAATTAACCATTCCAATAAGATGAAATTGTTCTATTAAACAATGCTTTGCACTTCTATACCCCACATAACTTATACTTCTATTAAAATAATATTCTACCCCCAATGACCAAATCACATGCAGGTTTTAAATGCTTAATTAGCCATCATTACCCGCATTATATATATATATATATATATATATACACATACACACAAAATACACAAAAAGCCTACTAGCCTAAGAGCTCCTTCACTGTTACAGATCAATAACTACCTTCAACTACTTGCCCTATTGAAAACAAGTTACAAAACAACACCCGATAGGTAAATACCAATAAAAAATGCTAACTTCTTATCGGCCCTCAAGTAATCCGCTCCTCCTTCCGATAACTACGCCATGCACCAGCAACTAACACTCAGCGATTCCTCCCCAGCTTCCCCGAACCTTCTCCCCTCACTCTCACAGACACGAAAGTAAACGCACATGCCCCCACAACCCGATTGGCTGATTTAACTCTAACATAGCAATGGGCGTAGTGTGAAGAGGCAGTACAATCAGCGGCCTGTGATTTGTTCGACGATCCAGCGGTCGTGTGTACGCTACGTACGCCTGTGGTTGGAAACGCAACCGGAAGCAAAAAGGAAATAGAATGAAGTTCCTTTACAGCTGCTGTCAAGCGGCGGGGTCTAGTTCCTATCCTCGGGTGGACTGTGACAGCGCTGTGACAGCGTGATAGGGTGTTGCGCGGGTTATTTGGAAACATTTTAAATTCGTGGTCTGCATACATTGTGCATGCCTGTGGAATACAATTGTATATCTGCTCCAAAGAGTAGGGCCCCTTCTCCTCACGCACAAGTGTGTCTTAAGGTGTTTTTGTTTTTAACACTTAGTAAGTAAGGTGTATGTGTGTGTGTGTATATATATATATATATATATAATGAGCCAAAAGTCTATTTGCCCCATTTCACTCTCCCTAATCCTCCATTTTACTGTCTCTCTTTTCTGTTTTCACTCCTCTCTCCCTTTTTCTCTAACTTCCCTTCTTCCACTCCCCTTAATAAACTCTTATTACCATTGTTGTGGTCCACCTCAGGCTAGTATACTGGGAATGGGTAGTTCCTGTGCCACTTCTCCCCCAAACCGCTTGACTGTGCCACCTCTGACCCCCAGACAGCCACTCCCTCATTCATTCACCAATTCAGCCTCCCGCACCCCTTTACCTCTTCTGCGGTTTTTACTGGTCCGGGGGCCAGCCAAGCAGCACTGGGACCAAGCAGGAACCTGGGTGGGAAAAGATTTTCCTTGCAAAGTGTGCAAGCTCCACAGCGAAAGGCTGCAGGCCCTCATTAGGCGGCCGTTGGGCCACAAAGACATCTGCTTGGCCGGCCCTCTGGGCACATCAGTTATGAGTGGCCCGAACTCCCTCCTATAAGTATGCCACTGCTGTTGGCTCCTTGTCGTTTCTAGAGATCTGCATATGTGGATGGCAAAAGCGGCAGTGTGTACTGTCTCGGGGAGGGAGAAGTGGGGAAAACTGGTGATCCATTAAGGGGTCTCTGTAGCCTATAGTAACCCTCTCTCAAAAAAATCTATATGATGCCAAAGAGCAGTAAATACTTAAATTAATTGCATAAATAGACTTTGTATAGGATGACAGTGAGCAGCAAATGCATAAACTTAGCTTACTAGTGTTAAGCCCTAACCTGTCCTAACCAGCTTACCACTGCCATCCTTGTGCCTCAAACTGCTTCTCAGTGCCATCCTTGTCCTTCATACTGCATGCAGGTCAGAACTTTCCATATGCTTGAGGACTTGAAAAGCAGCTCCTTAATGTAAGGTAAACAGGAAGTCATTTCCAGGAGTTCTCTCCTTGCTATATATGCAGGGTCTTTCACAATGAGTGCTGTGGAGGACTCTGTCATCAGAGAGCTGGATGAAGAAGCTGTCTCAGGTGGTACTGTCATGGAAGGAGGTAAAGCTCCGCGTGTGTGTGGGGGATTAAAATGTTCAACTTTGGACTGGGCTAAAGTCATCCGACCCTGGGATTTAGCCCAGATTGACCCTCTAAGGATGCTTTAAGCCTTACGTACGTGTGTCATAGTGTATGTTGTTGGAGAGCAAGGGGCAATGATGGCACAGACAAGCTGTTTGGGGGAAAATATGGCGCAGAAGCTCTTGGGGCATTGACAAACTTGAGCAAAGATGGCACAAGCAGTCTTGGGGCACTGATATGCTGCTTGGGGTAAAAGTGGTACTAACAAGCTGGGGGCAAAGGCGGTACTCACAAGTTGTTTGGGGACAAAGGTAGCACTGTTTGGTGAAGTTGTGGGCCTCGGGACAATATGTGAACCGGTGCCCTGCGGTTTCAAGTTACGCCCCTGCTAACATTATATTTCGTTATACTAACTATGATTTCTAAAGGGACACCCCCTATGACAGGAGAAAGCATATTAAAGTACTTTGAGTAATTTCCTTAATTTAATATTTCTCCCCAACTCTCAATGCAATTTAATGTTGCCACAACAACCAAATCATGATAATCATCCTGCAGGGTCCCCTAGTAGATGTCTAGTTCAAAGCTGGCCACTATACCAGCATATACAGTATATTGAAAGGTACTTTTGATCTGATGCCAAAATGTGTCATCCAAAGTTTTCATATAGGGCCCCCATAAATTGTTTTTTTTAGCCTTGGTATGATGCATCCAGTCCATCCAGAAGTCCTGAAATAAAGTTAATAACTAATAAAAGTTATTAAATAAATAAGTCTGTGTTCAACCAATCCTGAAGTATAATTTTCCTAGCTACTGCTAGAACACTTAAAAGTAGTCTAGCTATCACAGCGGAAGTGGAGGAGAAACCAAACACTATAATATTAATGTGTCCATGGTAAGGACCCCAAGTTACCTCTACAAATAAAGTTGTACACTGTCACGGTAACCCCCTGAGGCTGAACACACATGGGGGTAGGTTAGGGAGGGGGGCCATGATGGATTCATGGAGAATCCCAATCCCCTCATGTCAAAGTCACCCTGTTCTCATAAGGGGCACAGGGTGACCAGGAAACCCCTTCTGGTCTGCCCTAACCAGACTCTCATGGACTAGCCAGCTATGGGGGCTCTTCATGACTGGAAACTCTCCATGGGCCTGACTGGGACTTGGCTGCAAATCCATGAAAGTCTACGGCGGCTGGGAACTGTGGCAATGCCTGCCCACATTTGGAACGGAGTCGCTACAGGCGTCTGTTGCCCTACCAGGTCACTCTTTTTGATTACACAATCAAAGGTTCTTCCAGAGAGGAAGCTCATTTGGGAAAACCTGGTATTACCCAGCTGAGGCTCTGAAATTCTGTCCCAGCTGCCGTACGGACGATTCCTGGGGATGTTACAGACAATATTGCTCAGGTTACAGACAACAGATCAAGTCACTTTTTGGAGCATCAACAGTAAAGCTGCAGATGCTAGCTGTGAACTACAATTCCCATGATTCTCAGTCAGCCAGGTGTCCACCATAATGCTGGCTGAGTATCATTGGAAGAGTAGTAAACAGCAGCAGAGATTTTTTTTAATTAAGAAAAAGACTAATGGTTGCCTCCCTCCCAGGACCCTTACACACTTCCCACACATACAATGCCTTTACACACATATACACGTGCACTGCCCTTACACACACATTCCTTAACACACACATATACACATACACTGCCTTTACACACACATATATATACACACACACACACACACTGCCTTTACACCACTTTCTCCCCATCTCTTACCTCTTCTTTCATCCTGTGGTGGGAGTGCCAGGTCCATCACCTCAGACCTCGCTTTACTGCTTCCTCATCACTACACACCGGCTATTGATACAGAGCACAGGGGTACGATGTCATATACCTGGGTGATTACGAAGCAGTAAAGAGAAGTCTGAAGTGACAGACCTTGTGCTCCCTAATGTTGAGCTGACTAGAGGGAGATTGTGATCTCCCAACTAGTCTTGCAGCTGCAAATCGGGTGGGTGCTCACCCAAGGTGAGCACCGCTCTTGCCTCACCCTTCCTCCACCCCTGCAAAGTGGGACAGAGGTAGGGATAGGCGGGACAGAGTCCCAACATCGGGACAGTTGGGGAGCATGCATTCAGAATACATTCTGCTTTTTCCTGTGTCTGTTGGTTCCTGTATTGTTCGATTTGCCTCTGCTGAATCCTGGTATTGACTTTGGCTTGTTCATTACTACTCCTGTTTTCTCCAGTCCTTGACTCCATCTTACACCACTGTTACCTACCTGACTGCCTACCAGGTTACTGACCCTGGCTTGCTCACTGATCTACTTTAGGCTCAGTACTTTAATTTCTATTTGTATATGTATGGTCTGATCCGTCATACTTCAGTGACCAGTGGGTTCTACAAGATGTCAGTTCCACGAAAACCCCACTTTGTTGTTTATATAAACGAGTGCACAGACAGCGAAGGCCCATTAACTACCACCATTGCTACTTTAGTTATCCTTAAGGATTACTCTCAAAGTCTCTGGCTTTTCCTTCTGAATGTTCCGTGACTCCAAAAGTGTGTTCAGAGCAGAAAGGTATCTGAGTAGTCACGCCGCTCTTATACTACCTACCTAAGGCTACCATTATGCAGATTCTTACATCGCTGATCCTTCCAGTGTTATAACCTCCTTGGTGTCCAGTATTATGAATTATATTATAGGCCATTTGTGTATAAATATCAAATATCACCTTTGTATTTAATGTGGTTTTTACACATCCATCCCCAATGTATCACCCTATATTGTCATTTTCTTTAATACAACTGCCTTAAGGGATTTGGGGATAAAAGGAATATTTTCTTTTTTCTTCTTATTTCTGCGCTGTTCCCATTCTTTTTTGTTTGCTCATATTCTGTTGAAGAAATTGACTGCAATTTGTTTGTTTGAATACAATAAATTGTCTTGCATATGTGTAAACTAATATAAAATATCTTCGTCCAGATTGATGTTTAAAAGATTAACCCCTTTGTGACAATGGCAGATTTTATTTTTTTGTACCCTCCGTGACAATTACTGGTTTAACATTTCTGTGGTGCTCGTGTTTAGCTGTAATTTTCAGAACAGGAAGAGCTTTTTTTTTTAGATATCATTTTGATTGTATCATATCATTTACTATAAAAAACAGTATAAAATATGGTGAAACATTTAGACTTTACTTGAAAAATATTTTACTCGTCTATAAAAGCTAATGAAAAAACCTGCTAAATAGTTTCTACTATTTGTCCTGAGTTTAGAAATAACCAATGTTTTTATGTTCTTTTGCTCTTTTCTGCAAGTTATGGAGCAATAAGTATGTTTTGCTATTTCAAAACCATTTTTTCCAAATCTGGTAATTCTTCCCCCATGTGCTATTTTGGGTATCTTTGAAGCTGGCCAATGCAATTTACCCCATAAACCATATAGTTTTGAAGACTAGACATGTAAGGCACCTACCTTAAGCAGCTCCCGGTCGTCCTCTTCTCACTCCCGGCAGAAACGCCGGCACCGCTCGTTGAAACATGAAGCAGCCGCTCGCGCATGCGGCCGCTTCATGAATATTTATGAGGCTGACCGCCGGCTGGATTCCGCTGCGTCGCTATGGCGACGCAGGACACGATCACGTCCTGGACGCCGGGGAACGCCCCCCGGGCTATTTAAACCTCTCGCACAGTGTCCCCAGTGCTCAGTTATACTGGTTCCTCCTGTATCTCGTGAGCTCCTCCTGTATTTCAAGTGTTTCTCTCGTTATCCCGGTATCCGACCCTGGTCTGCTAAACGGCTCTTGTGTTTCTCTCGGATCCTGACTCTGGCTATACTCTGACTCCGTGTATCTCTGGCATCCTGACTCTGGCTCTCCCTGCAACGTGGTGTACCTCTGGCATCCTGACCTTGGCTATCCATACCGACTACGTGTACCTCTGGCTTCCTGACCCCGGCTATCTAAACGGTTCCTTTGTATCTCTGACATCCCGACCCTGGTCTACTAAACGGCTTCCCTCTGACCACTCGTGCTTACAGTTACACTGCCAAGTGCCCTGTTACCCTCACCAGGCCCCTTGTGTGTGTTCTGTTTTTGAGCAAGTGTGTTCCAGTCCTGCATATCGGATTCCTCCTGGTAAGACGTACCTCACAAGACACCCCAGGGTATTTCAGATGCCAGTATTTTAACTTCCCATGCACTAATTCTACCACCAACAGGGAGACAGAGGCCTCGCAACCGCTGGACTTCTACAAGGTAAGTG
The DNA here is from genome assembly GCA_009364415.1 of Spea multiplicata. Lineage (NCBI taxonomy): Eukaryota > Metazoa > Chordata > Amphibia > Anura > Pelobatidae > Spea > Spea multiplicata. Next base: position 4,287 of record VKOC01002214.1, on the reverse strand, counting down.
AACTTCAAAGAGGGGAGAGGGTAGAAAGTGAGGAGGGGGTAGATAGAGTAGATAGGGAGGGAGAAGGGGTAGATAGGGAGGGAGAGGGGATAGATAGGGAGGGAGAGGGGATAGATATGGCAGAAGGGAGGGTGGCAAGAATATTGAAATAAAGAGTCAGAATGAGAGAGAATGAATTGATTAATGTGTGGATGCATTAATGAATATGTGTAAATAATTTGTGTGAAAGAATAAATGATTGTGTGAATGAAAGTGAATTAGTGAGTGACTGTAAAAGTGTATGTGAATCATAGGTGTATTATTGATTTGTCAAAAAAGCAAAGATGGTATAAGCAGGGTGTTTAAGCACTGGGGATAAAGATGACATAAGCTCAGCTGTTTGGGGACAATGTTGACTTATGCTGGGCTGTTTGGCGACAAATATGGCATGTCCTATGTATGTGTAATTTGGGTGCTGGTTAGGTTTTATCTGGGCAATGTGGACGCCAGGTTGGCTTTGGGGTTTTATGTGGGCAATGTGGACGCCTGGTTGGCTTTGGGGTGTGTGACCTGTGATCTATGCCTATAATTTAAGCATCTAGCCTATGTTTCTATCCTCTGCCTGTTTATGTACCTCTTATTTTGATTTTATAGTCTATGGACTTGATTACATTTTGATATATTTTACAATGGATGCTTCCTCTCTATTCCTTGGTGTCATCTGGCAAACTCTGATCTCCCATACTGAAGAAATCTTTATGTCTATCCCATGATTGTTTAAATTCCCCTCACTGTATTAGCCTCCACCACTTCTGCTTGGAGACTGTTCCATTTATCTACTACCCTCTGAGCAAAGTAGAACTTTCTTATGTTACATCTAAGCCTCCGACGTTCACCATGACCGTTCACCGTTTTACACCATGACCTCTTGTTGTAACATTGCTCCCCCTCTCAAATAAACTTGCCCCTTGTACTTTGTTAAACCACTTAGGAGTAATACCATAAAAAATGATAAAAATATGGTGATTTTTTGTTAAAAATTGAAAAAAACTGCTAAATAGATTCTACTATTTGTCCTTAGAAATTGTTTAGAAATACCCAATGTTTTTATGTTATTTTTCCTTTTTTTCTGCACGTTATGGGGCAATAAGTACCAGTAGCATTTTACTATTAAAAAAATATTTTTTCCCCAAAGCTGGTCATTCTGCCCCATGTGCTATTTCGGGTATCTTTGAAGCCAGCCAATATAATTTACCCCATCAAACCAAATATTTTTAAAAACAAGACACCACTGTGAAACGATAAAGATACCTGGAGCAAGCCTCTCCCGGCCAAGGATGTATCGTCCAGAAAGGAGCGTTGCTGAGACCGGGGTCAAGTCGGTGACTGTATCTCCCCCAGGATGCTGGTCTCAGTAGGGGAAACTTTTGGAGCGAGGCTGAAGGGTCAGTAGACGGTAGCAGGTTTGACCTGAGCTGGGGTAGGCATCGAGTCCTTTAGCCACTGGATAGGAAGGCATGCATTGATCCCTCTGCCTCCAAGTACAGCCCTTACAGAGGCTGCCAAGTGTTAAGCTCAATGCTGACAGATCCGAAGACTCTGCCGCAAACCTCCCAAGAATGGACACACACCAAACTCTTGGGGAAGACTTCTCTGTTTATTGCAAGGCATACAAGGTTATATAGGAAAACAAGGGGTGGGTAAAACACTACAAACAAAGTACTTTGTATACAAAAGGAAAGTTAACATTTCATTAATACAATACAATAGTTAAAAGGAGCAATACCATCACCTCACGATAATGGCAGTGCAGACAGGAAGCAGCACCAATAAACATAACGGGATTATACAAGGCTGGAACTTTTAAACACATGAAATACATCCTGGGATACAATAGTTCGCACCACAACAAAGGGTTAATAACATCAGCTCCAGATAATGGCGTACAGACAGGAAGCAGCACCAATAAACATAAAGGGATTATACAAAGAAGGAATATCAGTTTGAAAATACAAAATACACATTAATCCTTGTATGCCCACAAGTCTCAGACGGCTACCATCACAACCACAAGGTATTTCAAATGCTTGTTTTTAACCACAACCATTTCCATGCACTAGTTCTACCATCAGCCTTTGTCAAACTTTATGGTAGTAAAAGAAATTTGTATTTTTTTCACACACGTTGTACTCCAGGTATAAATTCACCGCTCCTGGTATATGTCACTGCCAAACAACACCCTAATATGTGTTCTGCAACATCTCCTGAGCGCAGTGATACCCCACATGTATGGGTTTGTTGTTCGGGGGCTATAAGGCTGTTTTGAGAGGTATGCATTTTTTGGAATTTTGACTTGTCAAAAAGCGTGTCCACATATCCTATTTCAGGTGTCTTTGAACTGGCCAATACAATTTACCCCATCAAACCAAATAATTTTGAAAACTAGACACCCCAAGGTATTTGAAATGCTGGTATTTTAACCCTTTCCATGCACCAATTTTGCCACCAGCCTTTGTCAAACTTTACGGTAGTACATTTTTTTCACACATGTTGTACTTCAGATATAAATTTACCGCTCCTGTTATGTGTCCCTGTCAAACAACATCCCAATATGTGTTCAGTAACATCTCGTGAGCGCAATGATACCCCACATGGGTTTGTTGGGTTATTTAGGAGGTAAAAGGCCACCTTTGTGAGGTGTGTATTTTTTGCCATTTAGACATCTGGTCAGTCTGTGCACACATCCCATATTTGGGACATCTTTGAAGCCGGCCAATTTGATTTACCTCTTCAAATCATAATCTTTTTTAAAACTAGGCACCCTATGGGAATTTAGAATGCCAATATTTTAACTCTTTCCATGTGGGGATTTTTGTGAAGTTCATTACTATACTACAATAACCAGGTGAAGTGTTTCTACTGTGGACAAGTAAATTTGTTAAAGACCATTTCTAATTGATCAACTGAATCGTAACAAGAATCCTACAGGAACTGATAATGTCACCTCATAGGTGTACTTCCACATATGACCCAAGATCCACATACACATAGGAAAGAATGCCAAATGTTTTTTTCCTGCTAAGTTAATGTCAAATTTTAGGGCTTTAACTGTCTGTTAAAGGAAATGATCACACCAGTCATGAAATCATTACTGAATCGATCACAGTGTAAATGCTGAACTTGGGGGACTGGGAGTTTGAAGTGACCTGGGAAAGACTTGTTGGTCGTTAGATCCTTAACGACCAACAATAAAGTACCCGGCACATCATAGCATTAAACAGTGTTGCTGTAATGCCTCAATGTTGAGGCATTAACCAACACCCGAGACCTGCATCAGGGGCAATGTGTGGCCCCTCCCAGGGTGTCAATGTCCGTCATACACTTTTTTAAAAGAGCTTCGATGGTGTCGCTGAAATGCTTCGATAGCGAGGCATTCAGCAACACCAAACACTCACCCCAGGATGCACTGTGACCACTTTTAAAAAAAACAAACAAGGGGGGCATGTCCAAGTGCCAGGAAGATGGCTGCTTCAATCCTTTGCTCCCCCGCCGCTCATCCTCTTCTATCGCTAAAACTTGCAATCCCAACATTGGGACGTGCCAAAAAAATCACTCATTACTGGAATCATGTCCTGTGGTCCAAGGAGACCGAGATAAACTTACTTGGTTCAGACAGTGTCAAGTGAGTGTGGCGGCAACCAAGTGAGGAGTACAAAGGCAAGTGTGTCTTGCCTACAGTCAAGCATGGGGGTGGGAGTGTCATGGTCTGGGCCTCCATGTGTGCTGCCGGCACTGTGGAGCTACAGCTCATTGAGGGAACCATGAATGCCAACATGTACTGTGACATACCGAAGCAGAGCATGATCTCCTCGGAGACTGGGCTGCAGGGCAGTATTCCAACATGATAACCACCCCAAACACACCTCCAAGACGACCGCTGCCTTGCTAAAGAAGCTGATGGTAAAGGTGATGGACTGACCAAGCATGTCTCCAGACCTAAACCCTATTGAGCATCTGTGGGGCATGGATAGGTGGGGGAGCGCAAGGTCTCTAACATCCACCAGTTCCATGATGTGGTCAGGGAGGAGTGGAAGAGGACTCCTGTGGCAACCTGTGAAGCTCTGGAGAACTCCATGCCCAAGAGGGTTAAGGCAGTGCTGGAAAATAATGTCCACACAAAATATTGACACTTTGGGCCCTATTTGGACATTTCCACTTAGGGGTGTACTCACTTTTGTTGCCAAGGTTTAGACATTAGTGGCTGTGTGTTGCGTTATTTTGAGGGGACAGCAAATTTACACTGTTATA
>VKOC01002213.1:0-25582 GCA_009364415.1 Spea multiplicata | reverse complement strand
GAAGCCATGGCTGTCTGTGCTTAACATTTTCGTGTTACTAGAAATGTAAAATAGTTATCTTACTATGTGTTAAGGTTTCTGCTAGCCAGCCTAGAACCTGTTTGTTGGCTTGTAAAGCCAAAAATATTGGATTATACATGGCTTACACTGCTGCTGATCCTTATGGTTGCACATAGTTATTGCACATTACAGACATCATAGTATCCTGTTTTATCTTCCTAGTGGCACATTGAGAGAGAGTGTTCCATACACTTTACTTTTTCACTGGAAAACATTTACTTGAGAAAGGGAGAAGAGCTCCCGAAAGCTTGTCATTCCAAAATTCTGTTAGTCCAATAAAAAAGGTATTATCACAAGATACTTATTGCATCTGTTATTTGATATTGACACCACTGGACTAATACGGCTACAATCGCTACTAAAAATATTCATACATACAAAATATTTTCCTGGGTCACAAAAAAAACATAATTTAATTAGGTTGCTGTGGCATTACCTATAAACAATTCTGCAAGCTAAAGGGATTTAAAACTGTTTAATATGTTTGCTTATATGACCTCCAGTTAGCCAGCAACTCAGAAAGCTGGCTGCACTACATTAAATGTTTGCTTCATTTGTCAACAGGGCCTTAGTTTTAGACTGCCGCTCATTATCCAAGCGACCAAGTGCTCCACTACAATGCGCCTTTTTGTTATATGCTTAATATATTTACCTCCTTTTTAGTCCTAAACTCTATAGAGGTCTCTTCCCTTCATGTATTTCTAGCGAATGTGCGTTTATGGGAGACACATTGTGGAGTTAACCTTCCATGATACTGCATGCAGATCACAGTGGTAGTTTGCCAGGAAGAAATGTGTCTGAAAAGAGAACAAATGTCTTATCGTGTTCTTTGTGAGTGCAAAAGTTGCTTATTCTAGCTTATAAGTTACGTACTAATTTTCTTGTTATCCACAGAAAGAATTATGCTCCATATTAGAGACTCAAGTGAAGCAGGCTGAGCGAAGACAGGAAGAAAGCAAACTGGAAAAGACTGAAATAATAAACCGTCTGTCTAGGAGCTTAGAGGAAAGTCAGAAGCAGTGCGCTAATCTTTTACAGACAGGTAACACACTATGTACTATTGTACAACTAAGACGTTTCGCGCTATCTGGTAACTTTACATACAGGTTTCCTTTCTTTGATTACAATGTACTAATTATGAGTCTGAGTCTCCCATATTCGTGCCAGCTGGAGGATAATGGGAATTGTTCAAGGGCCTATAAGAGCTACCGACTGTGTTCTTCTCCTGTCCCAAACTAAAATATAGTTAAGTAACGACATCCTTCAGGTTAAGTGAATTTAAAAAACAAAACAAAACATTGCTGACGTGATGACCCTGGTAGTGCCTTAAGTAGCTGGATCATGGTTAAGTTAATTCATAGTAATTTATGTGTTAGTTATTTTTATGTTTTTTTTTTATTATTTTTTTGGTTCGCGAAGGGAATATGGAGGGGTGTGGTTGAATACTGTTTATTATTGAAGCAGAAATAAAAAAAAAAAAAAAATAAATTGTAATTAAATTTGCTTTAGGCTCTCTACAGGAAGCAACACAGTTACGGTTGCAGCTTCAACAAATACAATCTTCAAAAGCCATAAGCGATGGTATGAACAAAGCATTGCAGGTCAGTGAGATTTTTTTTTATCCCAGTAATTGTTTTTGCCTTATGGCTTGTGCTATTGAAATAAACTGGATGGTCTGGGATAAACCCAACTGGATATGTATTTAGCTTTTTTTTTTTACCTCAAATCATCTCCTTCAGGATGAAATAATTGAACTGAAGGAACAAATTACAATGTATGAATCTGCTGCGAATATGGGCGTTTTCATCAACAGTGTAGAACAAGAAGAACTGTCTGACTCGTATGTTGATCTGGGAATTAAAAAAGTGAACTGGCAAAAATCTCGTTTCCACAGGTATTTGTTCCTCATGCGTAAGCATTTTTCTTCATCTTCTTGACTGAATTTTTTTTTTGTGTACACTGTGTTAATCAAACTTGCTTTGCCAAATGTGTCAATACCTATCTGATCAGAGTTAATTTAAGCCAGACTTGTATTGCTCACATATAGCCATTTTAAAGTAAAATGGCAAAGCCTGGCTTACTGGTTATGGCCAAAACATTTTATCACAAAAAACATTTAATTGTACAACCTTTTTTATTCTGATGGACACCTTTTTAGCATCTTGCCAAATGTTCTTAAAAAAAAACAAAAAACAAATAAAAAACTAGACATATTAGAGCTGTATAAATGTCTTGATGTTCCTATGTAAAAAATGAACTTATGTTCTTTTTTTATATCTTGTTTCATTCCAGAAAACATTACAAAATTACATGTTTATGAGTATCTTTAAGTTCTGAATGGTTATTAAAATCAGTGCGATGGTATATGGATCATGTGTAGTGAGATCTGATATTTTGAATCTGCAGAGTAATGCACAATAATGGAACTAAGAAGGATCTCACTGTGGATGGGACAATTAATGAACTTAAAAGTGAGCTTGAACGTTGCTTAAATAGCAATAAATCCAAACGCCAGCAAATTATTCAGCTACAGTCTGATTTGAAGACATGTCATTTAAAGACCGAGGAACTGGAGAAGTCATTGGCAAGAGCAGAGAAAAAAGCTAGAGATTGTGAGGTAAGATTGTTGTTGGCCACCACTGTCTAAACTCTAACACCACTGGTTTGTTTGTCCTGAGATTAATGTCCTAAATGTTATAAGGTCTTTATACAAAAATGTATTTACCTTTCTCATAACTGATATTGGTTAAGGCACCATGGAGTACTTGAATTATAATGGTTGGCTTCAGGTGTTTTGTGTAGTGACCTGCTTTCCCATTGGCTTTCAGATCAGAACAGGTAGCTTGGAAAAGCAACTTGATCCAGAATTCCCATATGGTCAGGCATCAAGTGAAGCACTTAAAGAGGCAATTCAGAAACTTCAAAATGAGAAGCAGCTATTGCAACAAGAAGTTGAGGTATGGTGCTTGCACTTTGTATTTTGTACAACTACCCTAACAAGTAGTTTCTCCACAATGTAGTGTTTACTGGTTTAATTCTTCAAAAAAATACACGTACTATCACTATATATCACTATTTGCGTCAATGATATAGCAGGACTGGGCCTATTAACTAACCGGAAGTGGTCGCTTGAGATTTGTTGCCCTTCTCTTAACCTCTGCGAAACCTGGCTTTGGGGTGAGGAAGGAATCCTGTCACTGGTGTATTTGTAATTAGTTAAAGCTCTTTATGCAGGTCTTGTTCTCTGCATGTGGGTTAATGCCTTTTAACATTTCACACTTATATTACGGATAAACTTTTTTCCACATGGCTACAATTACTCACTCCATTACTCTCTTTACATTCTTCCTTTGGGCTAAGGCTTTCCTCATTTATCACCCCTTCCTTTTCTGGCTTACAAGACTCATGCTGTCCTATACCTCCTGGAACTTTCACTCTCCCTCCCAATATTTCAGAAAAATCTCAAAACCCACTTCAGAAAAACATACCATCGTTGTGGCCACAAATACAACCCCCACATTCTCTCTCTCCTTCTCCATACCTTATGTATCTCCTCACATCATTCCCTCTAGTCTGTAAGCTTGGGAGCAGTGCCCTCTTTATGTGTCAGTTTGTCTTGGTTTACCCTAGTTGTCTTACCCATTAAAATAAATGATCTTTCTGTGAATGTGGTTAACAATGTAGCTGGAGAGCTGGTTGAATGTGAAAACTGTTAGATGACATGTTCGCTAACCTGCTAATGTCTGCTACATTTGCCTGTAAATGTATTTCCCCCCATAATGTGATTCATTTTTTTCTTTAGGGTAGCCTACATTCCCGCTCTCTAAGTCTGTTTGATGTTACAGAGTATAACTTCAGGAAATATTTTACTTACATTTTTTTTACTTGTACTTTTGTTATTCCAGAAGCATTTACTGTGCATTAAAGAACTTAAAGAAAATGAAGAGAAAATGAAAATGGCAAACCAAGAACTTTGCAATGAAATGAGAGGAATGATACAGGACTTTGACAGAGATAAACAGGAAGCCATTCAGAGGTCAGCTTACATATTTTTTTTTATAATAGAAGCAAACGCTATTTTGTCTAAATTACTTGTTTCCAAACTTATTTGCTTAAAAGAAAAAAAAACTGTTTAAATTCGAAGCTTGGGTACAATCGGTAATACTGTCCCAACTTCTCGATCTCATGTGTGTCGTCAATATACCTTGTGCTTTCTGGCCAGTAGGCATAGACGGCTCTACCTTTCCTGACAGCCAATATAATAATTCCCTCGCTGTTCTGGTTCAGAAAGCAGCACTGTAACGTCTACATCAATTCTTCAAACGCTCACCCCTGATCATGACTGCATTACCTCTCCTGCACCTTTCAGTTGCTGACCCTTTATCATCTACTCCTTCATCATCCCTGCATCAAACAAGAAAGCACAACAAACACAAATCTGATATAGCAGGTTAACAAATACATAGTTTTAATATCTGGTGTAAAATATTTGCACTTGCTGTTTGCCAGTATGTATCGGTGTGCAGCTAACCCTCCTTCTTTAAAAGCTCTTAAATAAGCTTCTAATCAGGAGTAAAGAGTATATCAATTCTCAAAAAAAAGTACAGCTGACCTTGCATATTGCAAACATCTCAAAGAAAACCTGCTCCATTGATGTCAAGTCTGATTTTGGTGAAAGCCCCACATTAGGAAAGTTTTTTTTTTATTTTGTTTTTTTGTTTTTCCCCCACACATCAGCATTTTGAGTTAAACAAGTTTATATAAAGTTAAATTCACTAACCTATACAGTTTGTCTTTGGCAATCTTAAAACACTTCAAACAAAGGTGACATCAGAAGTGTTTACAAATTATTACAGGTGTGAGAGGACATATGAACAGCACCATGAAGATATTAAGAAACATTTACAAGTGGAGCTTTCAGAGGGATTTTCTTTGGAGAAGCAACAGTTGTGCCAGCACTATGAAGAGAGAATATCCCAGTTACAGTAAGGGCCTATTTGTTGATAAATGTTGAAAAAATCCAGCACAATGTTTCTAAGTGACATGCATGCCTGCTTAGGCATTATACAATGTGACGAGCGAACTGAAATATGACCATATGTCACTATCATAAGTAAGTGTCTCAGACATTGTTTGCAAGCAATACCAAAGGAGCCTCTGTAAACCTTATGTGGTGTTAGTTTAGAATGTGCCACTGAGCTCATTGCTATTTGTCACTTACAGGCACGTTTTACAATAAGTACTATAGCAGGGTTCTTAAAAGACCCGTTAAGATTGTTTTTCACGCATTCCAAGCAACCATAAAGTGTGTGTGTGTGGATGCATCAAATATAGAGTACGTTACACACAATGTTTTTCCTTCATGACTATATGTTTAAATATTCACATTCTGTGTTTCGATGATGGTGATTTGATTTTTCATACCCAACTAGAGCCCAGATTAATGATATGACCCTTGAGATGACAGCCGTGCAGGAGTGCTACATAGCAGTTTGTAAAGAGAAGGATACCTTGGAAGATACTATACGAGAGAATCTAAAGAGAGAGCTTCAAGTAAATGAAGAAAAGGTACTGTTTGTGCAGTTGACATAGCTGCATTACACTGTTCATGTTTTCTGAAAGATATGTAGTTTGGGACCTGGGGTGCCATGCTTGGCTTATACCAAGCTAAGCACTGCCATTATAAGAACTCTCTACAGTAAGAATGCATCTGCAAAACTTATGAGAGCCTGTTCCAGCTCAACAGCACAGGGTATAGTTTCACATATTTTGTCTTTTTAACTATTTCAGTGCTATGCAGTTATTATGTGATGAGCTTTTTTGCAATAAAGATTTGTTTGCTTTTAGCTCAGAGATAGAATACTAAAGGAGTCTGAAAAGTCTTTGGAAACCCTAAAAACAGAACTTGAGGACAAATACCAATCAACTCTGTCAGAAGCAAAGGCTCAATGGCAGAGCGAAAAAGAAATAGAGCTGAAGCAATGTGTTGATGCTCAACTGGTGTTGTCAAAAGAAAACTGGATTAGGGAGCAGCAGCAGGTACAGAACAGTTTGCCTTTTATTGACTTTTGTGTTGACTTATACAAAGATTCTACATGTTGCTGTTTGTGTCTTTATCTTAAGGCATTGTCAAATTGGGAACAGTAGAACCTCCAATTGTATTGTTATATCGGGTTGTAATTGCATGTGTCTTTTCCTCTGTAGCCTGTTTATTTAATAAGAATTATTAATTTCCTATTTATACCAGCGTCTCTACTGTTTTCTTTTATAGATCACTGAAAAAACTGTACAAGATGTTGAAAATCAGTGGAGGCAAAAGCTTGATAAAGCTTTAGAAGATATGAAAGCTAAAGCGGTGCAAGATTTAGACAACCAGGCTGTTCAGACAGATGAGATCCTGAATGGAGATCTGACTACGGAACTGAAGTCTAAACTCAAAGATGCTTTACAAGACAAAGAAAGAGCTGTTCAGGAGGTCCGAAGGGAACTTGAAATACAACATCGTGAGGATATTGCTAAGCAGGTATTTGAGACTACACTTGCTTCCACAAGTTGATCAGTTTGAAATATCTGAGCTGTCATGGACACATCCATTGAAACAGATTAGCTTCAAACTTAAGCTAAACGTTTTTTACATGCATTATTCTGAAGATCTTGCAGGTTTTGTACTTTTGTGGGGAGATGTTTCAGATTTGCAATTGAGGATTCATCTTTGCTATTGAAAGTCTTGTTTAGATTTTTTATTTTTTCTTGCCTCTTCATAGGTCGAGTTGGCTCTAACAAAAGCTCGCACTCGATGGGTGCACGAAATGACAAGCTTGTCTGAATACAAGGCAAATGTGAAACTTCAATATGAAAAATGGGAAAAACAGAAGGAACTTGATGTAAAAAATCAGGTACTTTAGTCTTCAGGTCATTAATGCAGTCTGTTTTGGTCATGCAAGAGCCAATGTTTTAGGTCTTCTTAGATTCTTGCACATGGCATTCTGCAAGCATTCTCCCTCTTCTTCTGCTTTAAGAACCCTAACCTAGATGGCCATGCTTATGATTCAACATAGTGTTACTAGGTTCAATCCTGAACCTCCACTGCAGATACCATGCACGGCCTAGTGTGTAAATGCATAGGGTGGATTTTAATGACTCATTTAGACTGAGTGTTTTATTATGCATTTTTACAAAATTGGGAAAAGGCACCTAGCTGTGGTAGAAGGCCCAGCTCTTAAAGCATCCAATAGGTAACAGGAATATGCACCCAATGAAATAATGGGGGAGATTCTGCGCTTGCAGTGTTTGCAAAGCCAGCACTGGACGTGCGTATATCACATTCAGGGAGATGTGGTTGGCAATTGGGGGATTCTGCAGAATATCCCCACGCGTTTTGAAAGTGACAACTTTTAAGAAAAACTCATCGACAAGATATAACGTTATAATTCTGTGTATACGCAGGAATTTTAGATTTTAACTAAACATACTGTGTGGATATTGTCTCTATGTAGAAGGATTGTCATTCTTTAATACATAATTTATGCATCTTTCTTAGATATCTGAGGCTATTACATCAGCTGAAGAAAACTGGAGAATTAGGGGTGATAATGATAACCTAAAACAGAAGGAATTTGAGGAGAAAAACAAGGAATATCAGGTGATGTTAAATGCTGAGCTTGCAAAAGCACATGCCCAGTGGGACAAAGAAAAACATGAGGAAATTCGAAAAATCCAAGCCAAAAATGAAGAAGATTATCGTGCATTTTTAGACACTCATCGGACTAAAATCAATGAAGTTCTTATGTCAGCCAAAGAAGATTATGAGAAACAGAACAACAAGCTGGTAGCGCAAAAAGAGGCTGAAATGACAGATCGATTAAATCAAAGCTTTAAAAAATGGTCCTCTGAAGCAACGCAGCGATTACGTGACCAAGAGGCTAATATTCTATCTGAAATGGATCTTATTTTGGGTGAAATCCACAATGAATTGGTCGAGAAACGTGTGAACGAGCGATTCAGCGTGTCAAGTACTTTAGACTCAAAATTCCTTGAGAAGCTGAGAAGTTGCCTTCAGAAAGCCATAAAAGATATTGTTTACAAAGTTCTGACAAAGGCCAAGCGTGAATGGATTCAGGTAATTACCTATAACAGGAAAGTCGCTAAAATATTTAATGCTGTATTGTTTTCTACTGGCGGTGTTATCGTCGAGTAATTTCACCCTTGTAACAAATTGAATATTACGGTCTTATAACTCAATACGGGTTTGTAGCCAAAATTGTGTGTATTTATAAGTCACTAATCCTAAATCATGATTATATAATTTCACGACCAAGTACTGGCATAATGCAGATGCTGGTTTTGGTTGATAGAAGGGTTTTGCTATAAACAGTGTTTTGTTTGTCAGACAAATCGCGAGCATAATGTGACGCCAAGCGAGCAGGAAAGATCTACCACAGAGAACAAAAGCATTCAAAGGATGACCAAGAGCCATGGTAATATATAATGTATATGTTGTATATACAAATGTTTTTTTATATCATCCAACAAACATTACATTGATACTCCCTTCCCATAAAAAAAAAAAAAAATATTTGCTCCTGATATTATGAGTGCAGATAACATAACAAGTCTGGCTGATTTGTCAATGTTGGCTATTTTTTTTTTTGTATATTGTCAATTGATTCGTGTCCATTTCCCTTTTGTAATGACTCTATGGGATCTGCTGGCTTTGTATGAATAACGTGCAATGAAATCCCTGCTGCTATTTGTTAATTGAGCGTGTATGTGGGGGAAAAGTTTTAATACGTTGTGTTATGGTGGATTATTGACACCTTAACCATGTTAAGAGCATTAATGATGGACCCTTGAATTTTGCAGGAAGCTCTCACACTTTGGCAAATGTTGAAAGAAAAGATGACAGCCATGAATATAAATGCTGTGAGCTGTGCTCAAGACAAATTGACAAGTCCAAAAAAGAGTGTTCTGACCTGCGGAGCAAACTGGACAAGGCGTGTCGGCATCTTCAACATGCTGTAAAGGAGCATAAGATCAAGGCAGAGCAATTTAAAGGTTGGTGAATCTTCTGTAATGTCACCAGCAGGCTTTGCCAATAACTCATTGTAATAGTCGTATTCCTAGCCACAATTCATGGGGGAAATGTACATTTATACTAGTGTTTATACTGTGCACAATAAATGTAAGTGCAAACAAGGTGCCAGTTTTGTTTTGTTTTTGCTATAACCCCAGGTGCTTTTGTGTTGGCAAACTGTGTCCAAATCCAACTGTGCAGGCCCTGTGCAGGCGGACCTTGCCGCGTCCTATCTAATTTTACATGGCTGTCTTGCTTTCCATGGAGCTTAATCAGTTGGACTGTGCTGCTATCTCCACACTGAGACTCCTGCAATGTAAAGCCCTCTTTGGGCACCTGTAATGAGGCGCCTGTGTGGCAGATGGGGTGCTAAACTTAAAGGTCTGGTCAGAAACTGAATATGCAAACGCAAAACAAGCGTTCTTCCCGTCTGTATTTTTGTATATATTTGCAGCTTCTGACCAAAGCTTAGAATGTTCAAATCCCAATCTGGATATAATACATATAATTATACTTTGTATTTTCAACAAAACACATAAGCTCACCTGCCACATCAAGGTTACCCCGTTAGGAGAGTCCTAAAGCTAAGAAAATATGGTTAGTCTTCCAAGCCAAGCATTTGGCATGAAATATCACTCATTTAACCCCATTTAACTTTTTAATAGGGGGTTCAAACCAACTTTGTTACAAAGTGATTGAGCATGGACATAATGGGTCCCGGTTTTAAGCAGTTAACCCTTTTCATATTTATACCACTAACAGTCTGGCACACAGATAAGTCTATAAAACATCTCTTTACATTATGATCCTGGTAAGAAAATAGGTCCATGGAGATAGATTTAATATACGGAAGTTGCAATAAAATATATTAGAACCCAGACATTAAGTACAAAACTTACTAGAAATCCTAGTTTTATCAATTTCACACCTAATTTTTGCTATCTTAAGTATTTATCCCTTTTATGCAGATTCTTTCTGTAGTTATGTGTCTTTAGACATGGTGTGTATTTGACAATGTGGGAAGGTATGCTTCTTCCATCACTTCCAACCGTTTATTTTGTGTGTGTGGATAGCTGGATTTATCTTCTTAAAAAAATCTGAAAAAAACATATTGAAAATTAGATCTTAGTATTGCAGGTTATAGTTTTTGGTTGCATTCTGTAGATATTACTCTTATTGTTTCATATTAAGTGTTTTTTTCAGATCTCTAGATTTTTGCTCTAGTTCTGAAATGTCTGTTTAACCACAATCCTAAAAGGATGTGTAATATATACAGTGTGTATGTTGTCTATAATGTGTGTATGACATGTTTTTTTCCTTCAGAAAATGAAGCCAATATGAAGAAGCTAAGACAAGAAAAAGATGAGCTGCTTGAAGAAATAAAATCCATCCAAATTCAGAAAAGGTAATTCTAAGTAATGTAATATACTAATGGTAATATGTTTATAACACACTGATATAGCAAGCGCTGTAATATGTCTTAATAATAATAATAATAGTGTATCTCTTATTTTTGGGTGTAATCTAGCTTGCAGCCAGCAGGAGGCTCTGAAAACAGCTGTGCTTTCTGCAGAGGAAACGCCTTAGAAGAAATGCGAGCTCAGTACATTAAAGCTGTAGACAAAATTAAAAGTGAGTACAAGGGCCTTGGTTGGTACATTTGCAACACTCCTAGCCTTACTGCCACTGTGCTGTCTGGATTTTGTTATGTACTGTTTGTTTCTTATGGACTGGTTCATTCTATGTTGTAGTCATGTAACAAAAGGAAAGGGTACTGATGGAATTAAAGTTTTTTTTTTTTTTTCTTTTTTTTTTTTTTTTTTTTTCTTGGCGTTTGTGTTTTAAAATGTCTCCTGCCTTTTCCAGGTCCTAAGGTTACGATGGTACAATTTAATTATGAAATATTTACAAATTAGAAAAGCACAATGTGTGAGAGCTCCTTTTAAATTAAATTGTTTATAGCATTTCGGTACAATATAATGGGTCTTCATCAAGGCAGAAAAACAACTTTTATAAAGAACAGCTGCATTAGGTTGTGTGACTCTACCAAATATCAAACGGAATAGATTTTTTTAGTAAGCATTTTTTTGCACTCCTTAAATTAGTTTCTTGATCCTGATGATCACATTACCTCAACATTAATCAAATAACTTTGTGCGCATAATAGATTTTGGAAACCTGAGTTTTTGTGTGAAGATCTCAAGTGATCAGCAACACACTATAAAAAAAAAAAATAAAAAAAATCTTGTGACTGTATACCCGTTCATGTTATGCCTTGTAGTGCTACAGGAAGAGGGTAATCACAGCATATGTATTCATTCACACACACTTACTGAAAAGGTTACATGTTCTAGCGTTAAACTCACAGGTAGGGTCCCTGCATTACTTTTCTTCACTTGCACCACGCATCACATAATATAGGTCGTTTTTTGTTTGCTTGGAGAATACACCTTTTGACTTTTTTTTTTTTTTAATTCTTTTGACCAAACAGGTGATATGCTTCGTTACATTCACGAAAGTAAGGTGAGAGCAGCGGAATTGTTGAAATCTGAGGTTTTAAGAGAGCGCCAAGAAACTGCTCGCAAAATGCGCAAATATTACTTGACCTGCCTACAGCAACTCCTAAAGGATGATGGGAAGAATGAAGGGTAAGACCTTCATGTGAAAACAGATGTATTGCTTTAAATGGAATACTAATATAATAACAAATAAGTATATTTATTGTTTTTACTAGCAATGTTTATTTCTTTACAGTGCTGAAAAGAAAATAATGAATGCCGCAAGCAAACTTGCAACAATGGCCAAAGTTCTAGAAACCCCGATCTCTCAAAAATGCCAGAGTAAAAACTTGCGAACAGGTACAAGCAGCTTCACTTCCTGAATAAGTGCTTTGCAGACTAAATGTTTTAATATAATAAATATAATTACATTACTATTATATTTTTTCTATTACTGTTTATAATTTGTTTCAAATGAGAGCCTTATATCCATAAACCTTTTGTTTGTTACAGTTCAGCTGGGCTAATATTGTAATTCTCCTGACATACACATAACATTTCAGAAAAGGTGTTGGCCCTTCTTATATGTATTTTTTAAATTTATTTATATATACATGAATCGTGGGTTTGATGCACTCGCCTTCGCAGACATATATGGTCCAATTCAGCATCAGCTTTGCACAGTTTAATTATATTGAGCGTTTTTTCTTGTGTGCCACGTTTGACAAGTTCTAATCTAACTGCATAAGAGATGATGTGGCTTAAGAAGAAAATCTCTGGATGTAATGATGCGTCTCCCTAATGTTGATTAGTTTATGATGTTTATGCAACAAAATCTCTTACTGAATATATTTTATGTGTTTTGTTAGCATTGGAGCAAGAAAAAGATGATTCGCTGAGAAGTGTTCAAGGCTGGACAAACCACAGACGAAAAGACCAACATATAGAGCAAAACACAATGAACGAGTTAATCAAAAAGCATGCCAGAGAGAAGACCAGTGGGGGCGATGTCAATGATGCTGAGGAACCACCTGCCACCAAAAACAACAATGCTTCAAAGAAGCATGATATGGATCATCCAGACCCCAAAAATGTCCACATGGGTGTCTTACATTCTGTGGCTTCTCCGTTCCCCAATCAAACATCTCCAGAAAAGGCACAAGTTTTTAGCTGTTCTGATTCCAAAGCACAGTGCGTTCAGGGAACATATCATGGTCACGGCGAACCATCTTTTTTACAAGACGTTAAAGATTATCGCTTTTGTGATGAACCAAAGGCTAAATTGGATAAACAAAGGTTTGACCTTCAGGAAACCCCTGTGCGAGATGAAAATGCAAGTAACGAATGGAGCTGTGTCAGCAGTAAAGGGCCGATTCCGTCACAGTCTGCACAGTGTTCGTTAAATAGCTTTAAAGTGCCGCCACATATCTCTAATACTCTTGAGAATTTTACTGCATCAGGTTTATGTTCTCTTGCGCAGGGAATTCGTGATCCAGTTGGCAGGGAATACGAAGGTCAGCATTACTCTGCACGCACAGTAAAAAGAAAAGATCAAAATCCTGGTACACAGCATTCTATTAACGTAGGACTCCATCTTCCATCTGTTGAGAACTGTCCAGAATCTAAGCTATATTTGGATGTAGGTCGTGGCAATAAACTACTTTCAAGGAAACTCTTGCAGAATTTCGCATCTCCTCAACAGGACAGTGGATTTGATAGCCCATTTACTAACTTTGATAGCTTCAACGAATAAATGGAATTTCACTGTGACAAGTTCGTTTCTGCAGAGTTGGGCTTTAAAAACTGCATGTGTGTGTATGGAATATATATATATATATATATATATATATATATATATATTTCCAATGTAGCAATCAAAACGAACAGAATATTTATAAGATTAATATTGTTTGACATATTTTTTATGAAGAAACTTATCCTCTACCTGTATCAGTATGATCTGTGTGTGTTACGACTTATTTTTATATGTATATTTATGATTTTATTTATAGATTTTTTTTTTTATTAAAGATTTGTTATAAATTTAGTTTAGTGCACTTTGTTGGATGCAGCCTTTTCAGTCTTTCATTTACTTTGACTACTCAGCTATTCTCATTGCTAGTTATTTGACTTCAGCACACTAACATTGCACCCGTAATTGTCAAATTGCAATTTTTTTTCGCTTGCAATAATTAAACATACTTTTCAGTCTATTATGCCTAATTCGGCCGCAATCCATGGCCTTTCTAATGTTTTTTTGGCGTTAAGTGAGTGTTGATTAGCAGTGAGCTGTAAAATGATTCCCTGGAATGGCCTGTCAGGTTCTTTAGAGAATGCTATATTTGCTCAATTAATGTGCAACTCGTTGTTTTGCTAGTAAATTGTTTAGCACTGTACTGATAATGTACAGGAATATGAAACAGACGATGTCACGTATATTGGGGGCAAGTCTTATAGAGAATGGCCCTAATGTAACAATTACGACTTAAGCTACCCATATGTGTCTTAAAACACCAGAATACACATGCAGTTCTTTCTTTACAAAACCAGAGCATAGGCAGCTTGCCTTCTCTGCCTTCTCTCTCAATTTCAGAACATGCTCATGATGATAAAAAAAAAAAAATCCAATGTAAGCTTTTGTGATTGCCAGCCCCTTATATAGCCTGCTTGGTAGTTTTGTATTTTATTATTCCCGTTGTTAATGTTGGGTACTTCTGAATATGCCATCCACATTTTATGTTGGCATGATAAAAGCCGTTATGGAGGGGCACTGGTTTAAATACCCTGACATTGCACATTAAATTGAGTTTTCGGTTTAGGGTAAAACAGACTAAGAGTTGGCCCTGGTGGAGGTTTAAACAAAGGGTCCGCCAAAGGCAGAACATTGAGGTGCAGCCAGAAAGCTGAAATCAGAATTTTCCAGCAGAAGGTTTTCCCAGGCTTTTTTCCTTACTGCTTCCTAATGTTATTTCATCCAGCCTCTTCTTTAGATGCGTTAATCTTTGCCAGTTACGCTTTGCTTTCATTACAATTAAATAGATAAGCCCTTAATCAGGAAAAAAGAACAGTGATTTTTTTTTTTGTATGCAAAAATGTTCATTCCACGTCCCTCTAATCTGCACATGTGTTAATTAAAATGAACCTTTTTTTATTTGCAGAAACTTTGGCAAGCGCATTCTTAAGCAGAACTTGTATAGAAGAGAAAAGTTAGACTTGTTGGATGAATCATGACTGACTGCATTTTCTCCTGGTGAGCTGCTGGCAGAAAACTCTTTCTGAATGCTGTCTGCACAGTTGGAAAAAAAAGTGGAGACAATGGGGTGATGTACTAACTGCAGCACTTCAGTTTGCTGTGAACTATGACTCCCATAATGCTCAGCTGACCTCTGATCCTATCCAGTAGTGATAGGAGTTGTAGCCCAGCTAAAGCAATGTTTGCGGTCATATCCGTTTTCTTCTGTCAATCCAGGTCGCATGAAAAGATGCCAAATTGTAAGCAGCAGGTGCCGGTGGCCCAGAGAAAGCAGCCTGTTAGTTTTAAACTGCGCGCCACTTTCTTAATTCTGTGTCCTGTAAAAGTAACTTTGGAGTCGTCAACATTTGCCAGTATTATTGGAGAAGTTTTGCTAACTTGTTAATTTTTGGTCTTGGTGTAAACTCTGTGTGGACCAAGTTCTTTGGCATTTTGTATTTGACACAAAAACACATTACTGAATCATTGATTAATGCAAGTGTAATGTCATTCTCTAAATGTAGTAATTTGGTATTGCCAGCTATTACTGGATCAATTTGCTGCAAATCTATAATTACAAAGGGCTTCTGTTGAGATTACAGTAGGAAATAAAAACATTTACCGGTCTCGCATATTCACTGGTCACGGAATATAATTGAGGTATAGTATGATGCCTGCTTCATGCAAAGAGGATTTTGATGAAATGAGTTCAGGTTTTCTGGTGGACAGGTGGCAGTCCCTGAGTGCCATTCTGAGTCATTCACATTATGGAGCCAATTGGCTGTTTGAGAAGGACTTGCACTCCAGCTGGTTCCAACTTCCATCCAGAACAGTCTACTGAAAAGGGCTCACAGTGAGATTTTCATGTCTTATCCACAGCACAGGAGGTTTATGTCTCCATCCATCAACACCCAGGTAAACACAATTGTGACATAATTTTCCTTCTGCGAAAAGCCAGACTATCGATTCATTGTAGGACTAGTGGGTAGATCAAATTAACCATTATTTTTGTTTTCCTCTCTGTTCACATTCTGATACAGTGGCTTAGTTCTTTGAGTCCTTTTGGACCCCGTCTGAATGTTCAGAATCACTGGTGATACATTTGTTTATTTTCGAGGGGTTGTTTGTAAGCAGATGCTACTTTTCATACAATAAACTAGACAAGCAGTTAAGCCCAAATCCCTTCTTTAGTAATAGTCCCTGCCCTATGTGTGGGACAAAGTTAATCACTAGCACAGTTACTATGTAATGTTTCTTTATTCGCTAAGGAGTACAGACACAGGGTTTTCCAGCTGTTTGCATTTACGTAGATAAAGCCTAGAGAAGAATTCTCGCCCTGTGTTTGAAGGTTCTCCACCCAAGTGGGAAAGGGATACGATAATTGCATGGCCCTGAGCTGTCAATGTTACAGACCCCACCCCAGTCCTATGGGACAGCCTGATGCGAGGGCAGCGCCTAATTACAAAAGATTTTAACCCAAACTCAGCTTGTTGGCACCTACATGCACCGATGAATAACACTATATTCCGTTAACAAGGCTTGTTTAAAAGAGAATCGGTTCAGCACTTGGTGTTCCAAGGACAAAGTTTTGTATATGTGACGTTTTACCCCAAATTTGGCAGAATTTTGTGGGAAATGCTTTCAATAGAGCCCCCGAATATGTAGTGGGGATGCTTTGTGTTTATTAAACAGGTTCGTGGAAAAAGTGGCAGATCATGTGCTATCCTGATATAAAATCTTTAACTTAAAAATTGCAGGATAGGATAAAGTGTGCTTACATGAAAAATATACACCACAGCGTTGACTTACTCAGGGTTCTCCTACATGATGCATTTTTATAAGCTAAGGGACCTCTGACCGCTATAATATGAAAGGTTAAATGAGGACTTGATGTTTGGACTACATTAAGTTGGCAGTATTCTTAGTTCAGGGTTTATGCGGTCCGTGCAATACTTTTATCATTTCCCTACATCATTTGGATGTTGCAGCTTTGTGTTCCCTGGCCTGTGCACACTTCTGTCATAAACAAGGAACAATTGCTCGTAATTTAGACTCCACCCAACCACTTTTCCAGCTTTTAACACTGGAAACCTAGACGCAAATTCCAGGGTTGCTGTTTTGCCCAGTTTATGTATATTCTGTGATTCCAGTTGGGTGTGGAACTTGGGTATATTCTGTATGCAATGTGAGTGATCAGTTAGCAATGGTAACTTTTAGAAAGAAAAAAAAAAATATATGTATATAATTATACTGAACAAATTGAGTGTTAAACCAGCTACTAATACGAAGAAAACCAAATGAAGGCTGTCTCAATTTTGCGCAGGTTATAGACAGTGGTTAAATTAGTCAATCAAGATATGAAGGGTATTAATGTTGTGCCTGAAACCGGTGACTTATTTTGCCAAATAGGCCAATGGTGGCAGGTCTGGGGGGGCAGCAGACCCTCTGCCACTAAACTTGAGGACATATTGCCTTATTTCAAGGGGCGTCCAACCTGCGGCCCTCCAGCTGCTGCAGGACTAAATCTCCCGTCCTCCTCAGCCAGCCCCTTAGCTGAAAGAGCATTATGGGAGATTTAGTCCTACAGCGGCTGGAGGGCCGGAGGTTGACGCCGGTACCCTTTTTGGTAGCTGCTGCTCAATCAACTGTTTCAAGAGAGATCTCTGATCTCCCCAAACTAGCCCATTTACGCTATGGAGGACTGTGCCTAGCTGGTATAATATCCATAGTATAGTGTTCCCAGGCACTGCATGTCCTTAATGGTTGCGTGGTGGTATGTGACATCATATCTCACTGTCGAGCGGGCGGTGTGAAAAAGGGACGGCTTGGGGTGCTGCCCTAGGTCAGGCCTAGGGCATTGCTGAAGATTAACACAACACTGCTTCCAACCATGACCAGCGGAGCCTTTCCCAACGGCTTGCTTTGTCAAAAACTTAATTTGGCCCATTATATTATATGCAAATTTGTATTTTGTGTGCAGATGTGATTTTGAGCTTTTAGTGGTGCACAGTAAAGGTAAACATTGTGCTTTAGTGATAAAAATGTAATTAGTATACCACTAAGAAATTTGGTCTATGTATCAGCATTCATGCATGTAATGTTTTTTTTATTTTTAAATATGACAAAAGTTAAGTACCTACGTGTCTATTTTCACAAGCGATGCTTATCAGGGTTACCTGTCCATATTACATAGATAACATATACAGATGTGATGATAATGATTAGCATAGCACCATCATCTTCTGCAGCTCTGTACAATGAGAAAAAAGGACTCAGCAATTTGGACTTAAAGAAAAAGGGAAGCGGTGACCTGGGGAAACGAGTTACAATTTACATAAAATTACTGATATTTTTAACATGCACCTTTTTCTATGGAATCCATTCAATAGCTTAATTGTAGCATATTTGTAGTGGCCGTTGTCTATATTCTAAGAATTTAATTTTAGACAGGCTGCTGTATTGCAAACCATGTTGTATTCGCCGCTGTTAAAGAGGTCTAGAAGAGCCGTTGTATGAAGCCTATTAAGATAAGACTTGCTAACCCGGGGAATCCCAGGCATGTCTATATGTAGCATACTCCTTAAATAAGTTGTAACAATGTCTTTGAATGTGATGTATGCTTTCAATCAAAATGTTGTTACCTACATTAAACGCAAATTTAAAGACAGGTGTTCAGGGGAAGTCTCTTTTTTAGGTTAAAGACAAACTATAGCCATATGTGTTTTCTTACACTTAAATGTGATTGTTTATTTCACAGATGCCCAATGATCATTAAGTAAGGCTGCATTTTGTCATTGCAAAGAAATTTCCCACGCCTTAGCATCTGGATAACTGGCTAACCTTGTACTTGGCAATGATTGTGCTGTAGCAGGAGGGGCCCGAATGTATGGTCTTAATACTTTTCTGGAATCAAACTTACGGATCAGAACAGGAGGGGTCTTCTCCACATCCCTAATACGGTATGAATCACAAGACACGGTTTACTACGGCATCAGACTGACTAATCTTCTTTACATTTCTGGAATTATTCTCTAAATCTGCTCTGTAATCTATTTGAAATTCCTGCAGCAGGAAAGGGGTTAATTGGTTTTATAAATATTTATTCACGTACATACTTCTGTCCGATTTCTATCTGCGATGCTATAGCTCAGTTGGTTGTACTCTCCATCTGTTCGGTTTGTACATGACATGATACATGTGTTTGCATGCGTGTAATATACAATGTGTATGTTAGAAGTTGATTCTCAATGTGATCGTTTAATGAATTAGACATAAGTTCATTACGTTTATTTACATAGCGTTGACAGATTCTTTAGTGTTGTTACAAGGTAGAGCAGTGAAAATATTTAACAAAATTGTCAAAAACTTTAACACATGTTTATACATACTGACCAGAAGAGGTATGAGAGGAGGGCTCTGCTCCTGAGCGTTCACAATTTATTGAATTATACGCAACGTTTTTATGCAGAGGCGACATTTACAGAGTGACTTTTGCTTCCGTCAACGATCGTTTCTGGGTTTATGTGTATATATATAATATATAGACCCATAGACCCTTCCCTGGTATCCATGAAGATGCACTATCCTGCTAATTGTATTTCCATGGATGCCTACAAAATATGTTGGTCTCCACATCAAACAGAAGGTTAGGCAACTTTCACGGGCTTGACATAGGAAACGAAGAGGATGCTGTGGGAAGAAAGCAGGTAAAGGTCTGACGATGCCATGCTCCCAGCTGCCTTACCTTCCTCAATGGTGCAAAGATGCGAGTCCCAATGGCCTCCTAAGCTTGAAGAGTGGAAAGACTTGCCAGAAGAGTGGAAGCTGTAATAGCTGCAAAGGGAGGACCAACTACATATCAATGTCTATGTATTAAGAATGCAATGTCATCTACTGCAAGTCACTATTGGGGTAATGGTCAGGTGTCCCAATACTTTTGTCCATATAGTTCATGTGTGGGTTTAACATAGCTAAAGTGTGTGATGTTAAACAAAGAAATGTGAGTGATTTGTGTAGTCTTCACCTGTGACCTGTTTTTATATCTCAAACATTTGGCCTGTCCTCAAAATACACTGATATAAACAGGTAAACACTGCTATCAAAAGTTATTGCTAGTCAAAGACCACATTGATCATTAATAATATAAGAACACTTAAATTGGGAAGCATGATGACACCCAAAAAAGATTGTGAAGATAATCACCCTTCAGTTTTTTCTCTCACTGCTATTAACTGTTCTCCGTGGTGCTCAGATACTGAATATGCCACCTTTTACTTTCATAACTTTATTATTACAAAAGGATTTTTTTTTTTTTATGGGGTATACCGCTTGTTATTCCTATCTATATCCAGATAGGTATAACAAGCAGACCAAAATATTAGCTGGACGGTTGCCCACACACATGCATTTTGTGATAAATATATTCGATATATAAAACAGTTTGGTGGCAAAAAGTGCAAATCCGTTATAAAAGTAAATTTAGTCTTTTTTATTCACCTTTACTTAGCATAACATCCATCATACAATAAAGCACGCTGTTTGTGGAAAATCATAGCATTATGTTGTAGCTTTAAAATTATTTAAGAATTAATATAGTTTTGAATATACAATTCAGTTGAACTAAAATTTTTAAAATAATGCAAATACAAATAAAATATATGCAAATGAAGAAAAACCTAGGACTTTGTTCCAAGACATGTGGGTTCCAAGGCCGTAATAATACTACACCAACATGCATAACAATTCATGTTCTAACTTAATGCTTACAAATCTCAAAGAGAGAGCAATGTAGTCAAAACCTTGAGTTAAATCTGGTTGGGCTAGATGTCAGCAATGCCATATTCTGCCACTGACTAATTTCTGTAATTTTCTCCATATTGTATATGTGATTTGGTGTTTTCATAACTTTTTTAAAGGTTGTTTCCATTTTCTTGCTAGTTATTTTTGCTTCCAACGAAATATACTTGTGATAAATGGAATTATACCTAAAAAGGCTGGGCAAACTGCAGATGAAATACCATAGAGGCCAAGCCAAATACCTCACTCCACAGGGGCAACAGACAGGGATAGCTCCACCAGATATGGAACACGGAGCCAATTTCGTCTGAACTTATTTGAGAGTCCAATACCATCTAACCATGACTTTC
Organism: Spea multiplicata; assembly: GCA_009364415.1. NCBI lineage: Eukaryota > Metazoa > Chordata > Amphibia > Anura > Pelobatidae > Spea > Spea multiplicata. The sequence goes on along the minus strand of VKOC01002213.1, from coordinate 4,573 downwards.
CTCAACGCTCTAATAAAATGAACACAATGCTCAGAACAGGGCTAGTCCTCAAACAGGAAGCCCCTTTGTTGGCTCCCAAATGGACACCAGAATAAGCATTGGTCTCTTGTGCACATTGTCCACACATTGTGAAGGCTTCCATTACACCACTGTCAGCCACCAGATTAACTTTTACACATTGGGTACATTTTCTCAAGTGACTTCTTGGGATATTGCATATGGCTGACGTTTTGCAGAAATACTGCTTTCAGTGTGGCATAAACTGCTCTCTTGAAAAATACACTTAGATTTGAAACGCCATCTCTGTTTTGTCTCTGCCCATGATTTTGATATATGTTGTAAATAAAATATGACAGAGCTGCTAAAATGGAAATAAAAATGAACCCTACATGAAAGAGAATTTTGTAACCTTGACATGCAAGGTAAATATGTTCATACCTTCCATAAACTTTAAGATGTAAACCATTCGACATTTCATCCAGATGCGGGTGGCTGCCATAGACGCCTTTAGCACTCCACACTTTAGTGAGTATTACATCTTAAATCTAAACCTGTGTGGTGAAACTGCCATGTGTTCCTTGCTATAGGTCATAGGTGATTAGAAATAGTTTAGCTGTAGCTTCCATGTAATACTGTAACTGTTAGTAGGAGGTAAATCAATGTATGGTGTAAGTTAGATGTATCCTCTTCCTATCCGGTATTTTCCTTTCCCAATGATGGGCAAGATAGAAGTAATATGTACGCTATGTCCTTAAATTTTACAATTAAAGAAGTATGTATGTTAACCTTCTCCATTATTAAGTATATCTAAAGAAGAATACATATGAAGAATTAGATGAAAGGGAAGACAGAGTTTATTTGCCAGGTAGATTCTGCTTGTTCAAGAAATGTGTGTGTGTGTGTATATATAATATATATATATATATACTATAATAATATATATTATTTTCTTTTACATATGCCTTACAGTACTTACATAAAGCCTTTCACAGCATAATGTTTTACATTTACCAACAACAGAGAATTTACTTCCCAGGAGGGCCAGACTGGCCTACCAGAAACCCCAGCACTGGGAATGCGCTGATGTCTATGCTAATGCATGTCCCCTAAAGAAGTCAGGGTGTCGGGATGAAACACATAGGGCATGAGTGATGAATTGCTAATTATTGTTATTACTAATTCTGTGGATATTGCGCCCATCAGATTGACTGTTCACTGGTGGCTGTTACCTAGCTTTCTACACTGGAGTTTTTGGAGGGTGTTTTTCCTCTTGTTGCTGCTGGAGTGCCGTGACTGGCAACCCACATATCAATGTTTGATTTTTATTAGAGTTGGTTTTTTTTTTTGCACATTTTGTTTGTCAGTTGCATTTTTAATATATTGGACAGTATTGCGCTATGCAATTCCCCTCTTTTCCTCCACACGCTTTTCCATGTGTTTGAGGAGAAATCCAGTCTGGTTACCTTTATAAAAATGCTCACATTGATAATATTGCTGGTGGTGCCTGTCTTGCTACTATTCCTTTGGTGTGAGATTGTTTCTCATGTTTGTACTTCTTTGCACTTATCTTTTTTAGTATTTCTCACTGGTCCAGCTTATTAGGTAATGCTTTCTTTCTGTTCTGCTGTTACATTATGCCTCTGTGAGGCTACCAGTACAATCCTATTTGTCACACTATAGTACTTTATGTCAAGAACAGCAAGATACAGCTGCCCATGGTGCAGGGGAAAGCATGTTTGAAGCATTTTAATCCCCTGACTTCACTATACTTCATGAAAGGCCAAATCCTGTGAGGTTCTCCTTCAAAAAGTTCCAAGCTGGTCCTGTGTTAATGAGGTAAAATTCCTTGAAAGTTGTCTTACAAATCTTACAGCTCATCCCTTCTTGCTCACTGGAGACACTCACTGGGGTTAGTCCATAATGACTAATACAGTTAGTGTGTTGAAATGTCAAACAGTGGGATATTGGATTTGGGGGCTATCCTAGGCTGGACACAGCGCACCATTACAGCTACCACGTACTACTATGCTGTTGTCCTCTCTGCCTCTTGAGGGTCCACCATTCACATACAGTATGCCAGGGATGTCCAAACTTTTTCTGCAATGGGACACTTCATCAAGAATGTATGTGTTCATGGGCCACATACCTAGACACACACATACTAACATGCCCAAATACTCATGTTCACACACAAAAATACCCCCCCCCACACACACACTCTTAAGGTAGATTTATGGCAAGTTGTTCTCGAAAGGCCACAATACCAGTGGAGGATTCTTGAGCTCTTCTTGAGCTGCTCCTCACTTCAGCAATAATACTGGTATCCTTTTTCAAAATTGACTGAGATAATAAGGGTTATCTTATGCAAAGTCCAAGTTGAATCTGGTGACCTATTTTGTCTAAATATAGGCCAGAAGTTTAGTTAATAGGGGAAAATACCAACAATCATGCTCCAGAAGAATATGCTGATGGCAAAAAGTTTATTTATGAGGAAGACTGAATTATTTATATCATCAATAGGAATAGCCAACAAAAGATGTCTGGGTCACACATTAAAATAAGAAAAACGTATAAGCATGCGTTATAATACAGAGCCTTTTTAAAATGTGAGGCATTGCGACAAACCGTTTACACTTGGTATTGTGTGAAGATATGGGTAACCTTGTATCTAGATCAGGTGGGAGACAGTTTCTATTTGAATTTCATCCTTGTTCCAAAATCGAATTTCAGTTTATGACCAGTTCTAGACCTCAAAGACTGACTACCTCCCTAAGAGTGTAATGTTTCAAAATTATATTGATCTTTTCTGCTTTTACTATAATCAGACCAAGAGATTATATGGTCTAACTAAACATAAAAAAAGCATACCTGTATGTCCCTACGCTCCAGACCGAAAGTATCTAAGAGTTCCTTAGAGCAGGGAGATTATCTTTTCACTTGTGCCGTGATGTCGTTACGTGTCTAGATTACGGTGTGGACAGAATTCCTTCTGTACGGCATCTCAGTTGCGTATCTTAAGGGGAATGGAAAAATTGCTTAACAGACTGAGTGGTCCAAGAGTTCATCCAGCATAATGTGAGTTGAAAGAAATGATGACAAGGAAGAATGACAAGGTTCAACTAATCCCGAGGATACAATGTGTATGTAAGCAAGATAATTTCATTTTGGCCCAGAAGGGGTGGTTCTCTAAGAAATTCAGACTTTATGGAGGTTGGGTGATGATGTTGCTTGACAGACCTTGGAAAGTGAGGGAATCTTGATAAGCAAGGTGGTCAATTGCTATTGTATACCAAGACTAAGTTTATCTATGGTAGCTAATAAGATAAGTTTATGGATCTTATTATGCAAGATCTTAGTGGAAGCTCAGAGTGACCTGCGGTGAGACTAAAGTTACTGCTGCCTGGGTGAAGTATTACTTTGGTGTCCCCTACCCATAGGTGTGCAAGGCTATAATATTTGTGACGCTGCTGAGCCCTGCTTCCTTGAGTGAACTGACCCAATTTTGACAAGCCCTTTTTGAAGAATCTGAACCAGATGAGGCTTGGATACAGGGGTCTCTGTGAGTGTAGCAATCACTTCACCATCTCAGATTCCCCTTGAGAAGCACATGGCAACATATATGGGGTCCAATATACAAATACAATGACATCCTGGCATCCAGAGGAACAGCTTTCGATGGCTTTAGGGGTCAATCGAGTGATGATTTACCCTTTCTTTTGATTATCTTGTGGTATTATACCATAGTAGACTGTTGCATTTATGTTAGGGGAAGATGAACATTTTAGAATGTATTAGGGTCAATGATGTATGCTCTTTGCTTAGTTTTATGGCTTCCCTTCCTGGGTCAGCTTCATTTTTCTCCACCATTCCCATCTACTTTCACCTGCTTCTTTTCCCACTCAAGGCTTTCTGGAGCTGGCACAGACTTTATGTAAAGTCAATTCCCTAGAAGGAGAGCTTCAGGTAGTCTATTCTGTGAGATTCCCAGGTATTCATCTAGTCTCCATTGTACTCCAATGCCAATCTCCTTTCTACAGGGGGAAACAATAAAAATACCAGCATGGCATTTTTGTATAAGCATAATATATAGCATTACATGATTTTTTACTGCATGGTACAAATGTACAGAAAAAAATAAAAAAAACATTTAGATATGGTATCTCTAACACTAACAGTGTTAGAGAAAACAGATGACACATTATGTACTCTACTGATATTTAATAATATACTTTTGATTTTAACTTAGTATTAGGAATATTACACAACAAAGTCTAACCTTGTGTCAGGAACTGGGTCCAGACAGGCGACTAATGACCCAGCGCACCCAAAGATCGAGTTCAGGAGTTCGGTATGCAGTAGCGGAGTATCAGGGCAGGGCCTGATACAGGACGACTGCACTCACCCAGTTGGTGAACATCTAGGGTTGTGCAGCCACATACCAGCACCCTGATAAAGCAGCAGGTGTAGACCAGAACGAAGTTAAATCCTGCAGGCACCCTGGAACAGGCATGAGACACAACAGGACACCCCTCTACCGGGGATACACGACAGGACACCCCCTACCGGGGATACA
>VKOC01002210.1:0-67715 GCA_009364415.1 Spea multiplicata | reverse complement strand
AAGAGGTGCCAAGCGGTCGTTTTCAGCAACCGCTCGGCACCCCTTGGGCCCCCCCTGACTGGCAGAACTCCAGGGCCCGGTCGCGTCGTGACCCCGGTAGTTCCGCCACTGGATGCAATGCTCCTCTGTGGCAAAGGTGATCTCTCCAATATATGGCAGCATCATCAAGCTGGTCAAGTATACATGGTAAGTGTAATTATATATATACACACACACGCATATACACAGGTAGTGGCTGCCAGATATTGGCACCTTCATACCAATTGCGGCCAATAGAGAGGGTGGCGCTCATGGCAAGCCCTATTAGCAGGTGAGATGTTAGCATTTGGCAGATAACAGACGCATATAACTGGGTGTCCAATAAGGACCTTCAGCCCATCCGCCATAAAAGCCTCAAAGCTTTCAGGTTTTCCCATGTATGGGAAAAATCATTGAAAAAGGATTGTTAATGCAAGTAGAGGCCCATCTGTCAAGTAACAATATATTTGACTCTTTCCAATCAGGCTTCAGAAAACATCAAAGCGCTAAAACTGCCGTGGTCCGTGTTCTGAATGACCTCCTGATGGCAAGAGACAATGGTGATCATTCAATCCTTATTTTTCTAGACCTGTCAGCAGCATTTGACACCACTGATCATAAGATTCCTATTGAGCGACTGCAAGACCTATGCAGGCTGGGAGGCACAGTTCTAACATGGTTTAAATCCTTCCTCACAAACAGGTCACTGAGGGCGTCATCAGGTATGTGTTCCTCAGCTCCCACACCTCTAACATGTGGAGTACCACAAGGATCCATTCTATATACACGCTGCCACTGGGGTACATCATCCAACAACATGGATTAAGATACCACTGATATGCAGAGGACACGCAGCTTTACCTTTCCTTTACACCAGGAACTAAAGATCCAACATCACTTTTCAACAGATGCTAAGCAGATCTCTTAAAATGGATGCAAGCTAGTTGGTTAAATGTAAATGCTGATAAAACAGAAGTCCTGTTGATCAGAGGACAAAGGATAACTGCGCAAATCCTAGGAAATACTAACAACTGGCATAGAATTCGGGGTTAGAGCTACTCAGGTCAAAAGAAGTGCGAAAGTGAAGTGCGAGTACTCCTTGACCGTGGTTTGTCCCTTAAATGTCAAATCTCTGCTGCAGCTAAATCTGCCTTCTCCCACCTGAGGAATATAGCCAGGATAAAGCACCTAATCCCACCAGAGGATACTGCCACCCTAATCCATGCATTTGTGACGTTTGGATTATTGCAATGCATTGTATGTAGGCCTCCCAGAAAAAGAAGTCCTGAGCCAACTGCGGTTTGTGAACAGAGCAGCCAGACTTAACAAATCACCCCCACTCATGCCATATTACACCTATTCTACGGTCTCTCCATTGGCTTCCTATCAAATGGAGAATTCACTTTAAGACGGGCGTCTTGTCATTTAAAGCCCTAAAGGACCAGGGACCCTGTTACCTGGAAGAGCTAACACCCTACATCCCTGCTCGCCCCCTTTGACCCACACACGCCTTCTCTCAATACCCAAAGTGCGCACAAAATCCGTCTCCAACGCATTCGTCATGCTGCTCCCACATTCTGCAACTCTCTACCACTGTCCATCAGAGAGGCCCCATCTTTAGAGACTAAAAAAAAACATCTTTTCTCCCAATCCTTTAGATGATTATTTTTCTCTTGTATGCATATACCTGTAAAGTGCTTTGAGTCCCACGGGGAGAAAAGCACTATATAAATACCGTACTTACCGGCGTATAACACGCACCCTCGCCGGAACCGGAAGTGCGGGAGACGCGGCTACAGAAAGTTATCGGCGTATAACACGCAGGTAGGGTTTAAACTTATTTTTTTAGAAATAAAAGTGCGTGTTATACGCCGATAAATACGGTACTTGTTGTTGTTGTTGTGCGTGTTAAATTCACTAAAAGGAGAGTTGGAAGGAAAATTGTCATTTTAATCCTCTCACTATTTATTATGAAAAGCCAAACAGCAGCAGGTTTCACCAACTAGAACGGCTGAGCTGGCTTAATGAATAATTTAATGGATGGAGACATCACGTATTTAACTATACATTATACAAGGCCAGCCAAGCTCTTCCTGCAGCAGAATCTCACTGGGGATGAGCTTTCGTAATGTACAGGATCTGAAACAACTCTCCATTTAGTGAACAGACCCCTATGACCTCTAGTTCTAACCATATTTCAATTCCTATAGGTATTTATATTAAATACACACAGCTGGCTGCAATTTTCACTACAGCCTTTGAATGATTTAGAAGCCTCTATAGTCTTGTAATGCAAAAAATATAAAATGTAAAGAATCCCCAGAAGCGCTTCCACCTCTCCCTTATGCTTCAGCGACAATGCGCCATTCCATCATGAAGCATATTTACCGCCAAGCAGTTAAGGTACTTGGTAATTTCAGTTGAGGATACGGAATGTAACACCTTCTTATTAGAAGGCATCAACCACGTCACAAGATTGAGTGTCTGGGGGCCTAGTGTGGAGAGTCTATTTTCAAAGCGCATACCCTGCATGGGACCACCATAGAAAAAGGCAGAAAAGCCTTTGCCGCGGATGGGCCATGAATCTCCACCCAGCAAGCTACTTTGTACCATTCAATAATGCCGTGCGGACATGTACGGTATTCTCTACCGATTCATTTGTATTAAATATAGTTCCAAAGTATCATGCTGAAAGAATAAAACTTGGCCCCAGAGGTCACAGTTACTAAAGCTCTGTAACTACGGTTCAACTACAGCCCTTGTGATGACATTCAGTGGGCTTCTTGCGAAGATTGTCTGTCCCATCAGCTTATGCTTGGACGATATCATTTGTACATATTAAAAAACATTATTTCAAAGAGGAATATAGTATCCGTTCCATGTAAGAACTCATTAAAAAGGAGCCACACATTCATTGTAACCTTCAGGAAGAATACACAGCAGAATTTACGGCCCAGAGGAACTGCGAGCTCAGGACATGGGTCGGAGCTCCATCTGTGGCACAGCTGGCACAAAGCAGCTCAGCTGGAGTTACCTCTGCCGATTTCGCTCAGCTTAGTAGACGGTACAGATTGTTAACTCATCAGTAGCAGCATCAGCAGACACACACCACAGAGCCAGGAATTAAAGGATCATGGGAGGCAGAGAGTTAAAATCCGCCACGAGAAGAGATTAGCTCCAATGGCATCTGGGCAAAAGAAATTGCCTGAAATCTAGGTCTGTGAGGGATTTATAGGTACAGTTCCACTTAATGAGGCACTGCATTTTCACATTTTTACCGTTTTCTCTTGCCTTTGATCAATTAGTGAAAACCTGTTCATTTAAGTAGGATTTTAGGACACACTGGGTGACGTATGAAGGGTCACTGATACAGAAAGTGAATGGGTGTTTGTGTATTGCTGGTGCAGAGCATTCAGGGATGCTTTATACAAGAACTAACAACACTGTTACCTTCTACTAGAGAGGTTCCTGTACCAGGTAACCAGTATTATTAATTGTGAAATGGCTAAACAGGGCTTAACAATCTGGAGTCACAGAAACAAGCTGTGGACGGACCTGTTCAAACAAGCTCACAATCTACAACTGATCTTGGCAAGGCCCAGGAGCAAGGTAGCCATGGCTTCTTAACATTTTATAACAAGTTTGTAAGCATCAGGGGCCCATATAAAGATACTCATGTATTTTTAGAGTTAAGGGGACACTCCAGCCATCATGTGCACTTTAATACATATAAGTGCACGGTCCCTTTAAATTTGCTTGTGGGTCAATTCTGTTAATCCCCCCAAATTCATTTGATTTTTGCCCCATCCAAAGCTTAAGGGCCTGAAAGAGGTCCATTCGGCCAAACGCGTCTCCAGCAAGCGAGTATGTTTAAAGCGTTTCCATTGACTTCAAATGGGAGCACTTTCCTGTCACTGATTGACATCTTAAGCAGCCAGTCAGCGGGAAGACATTTCAGATCATGGAGGAAGAAAGGAGATTTTGTAGAACGGCTAATAACTTCTATATTGTAAGCTGGCTTGATCCTTACCTCTTTCTGTAAGTCAAGTTATGTTATGTATTGTAATGCACTACTGGTTATGTCCCGTTTACCCATTGTACAGCACTGTGGAATACGATGGCGCAACATAAATCAATAAATAATTCTAACAAAACAAATGACAACCTTCTCCGTCGCATTTTAACGTATTCTTCTATACCAGGGGTGCCAGGGACACGAGACGGTCTCTTTAAAGTATTTTGTATTGCTCAAATACAAAGATATGCACGTGGTACTCAATACCTTCGTTACTTCTCATAGTGGCCTATAAATAGGTTTGTTTTTCTAAATATAGAAGCTACATGTATTTTATATCGGATGGTGCAATCTTTTGACTGTACACATCTACTCTTCAATTTCTGCATATAAATTCCACACCAAACATGGTAAAAACCAATTCCACACTAAATGTTTGATACACTGGCAAATATCTATTTTATGTTTGCTCATAACAATGTGTTTCCGCATGTGTACTACTTGGCCATTTCTAATCCACGTGTCTACATCCCATTTCTAAATAGTGTAACAAACTGGATTTGCCTAATATATGGACCAAAACTATGGTTATTTAAAAAAAAGCAATTCTGGTGCAGAGGTGGGTTCGGCAACCAGCCGACCAACAGCTACATAGAAAAATGAATCCTAGTGCAATGGCAGCTTCAGCAACCGGCTGACCGTGACGCAACTCTTGCCCCAGAACCACTTCATTCTTTACCCCCCCAGTGGAGAATAAAGAGAGGCCTATTGACAGAGGTCTTATGGGGGACGTCATTTTTAGCTGAATTAGCAGAAATGTAAATGGGGCTACTAGGCTATCACAGTTCTAAGAAGGTCCTAACTTTTTCATGCTTATGATGAAGTGGCGCAGTGAGACGAGCGTTTGATTCCTGTGTCCGGTGACATGTTGTCCAAAGCTCAAATTCGTTTCTGGGAATCCACGAGCAGTCCCCCCCCCGCTCTTCTAGTTGTCATCTGCTGGTCACATGTACCCAAAGCTCCCAGGAACACGTAAAGCATTGCTGACTCCTAAGAAACAAATGAAGACATTTCTGGCGTGCCACATACAGCCTAAACAAAAAGCTATTGCTTCCACAATGCAGACAAACAGAATTATTTTCTAATGTGACACAGATAACAAGCCAGAAGGTTAAGACTAACAAGTGGTTCAGCCCATTTCAACATAAGGGGCGGCTTGTGAAACAAGGCGTAAACAGCAATGGAGAACATGGTGCAGCTTAACACATTAAATGATAGAGGTCATTCTCAATTACAGGAAAAAGAAGTCAACCATAAAAATAACTCTTACAACCCACACGAGCCAGGAAAAGGTCAAACGGAAAGTTTTCTGTGGACCCCATGCGTGAGATACAAGTTATTCAATGTTCAGCTGGTCTTCCCAAAGACAAAGAGGTTAAAAAAACAAAGAAACACACAAGGCCACAGCCTGGTCTACTAAACGGCTAACACATGAGTTGATAAGATACAAGTGTATACAAGGAGCCCTACTCATCCAGCCCATGGAACATCCCTGTATACATGGTGGTTGCCTGTCACATGTCACATACAGGTGTATAAAAGCAGTGTACTAACACTATAAGTTCCATGGTTATGTTTTTGCCTCCATGCTTTTAATTAATTCAAATGATTAAAGAAAAAGCTTTCATCGCAGCTTCCTCGTGGCGAGTCCACAGGCACCGATGTAAAGCTCTGGGGCAGATCAACTGTCTCATAGAGGTAAAGGAGAAAGCAGCAAAACTCAAACTACACCAAATTAGAAAAATAAAAGCGAGAAAGGAGAAGCGGGGAACACCGAGAACTTGGGACGGATTTTTAAACGGGTAAATGTGCTTTAACAGCGTGCGCGACATTCTGCAGACAGATAGAGAGAGAGAGAGAGAGAGAGAGAGAGGTGTATAAGCGAGGGACGCCGTTACCATGTTTCAAAACAAGTCAAATCCCACAGACAGCAACGGAGACACAAAACAGACTTCTTAACCGTCAGCTCGGTTACTGAATACATTTTTAATCACTAGATCGCTGGAAAGGGTTGTATTTGGTATCCTTATGAAGATATCCCTTTGCTGTGCCGGGTAATTGCAGCAAGTCAATAGTACGGATGGGTAAAGGCTGAGTGAACGCTGAAGGAGAGCGCGATGCCAACGCCTGGCCGAAGAGACCTGGCGCCGAGCGTTTGAGTGCACAATACACAAATCCCACAATCCATGCACATCAGCGTTCCTCATCAACAAGGATTTTATCAAGTAATTTCATCTCTCGATTATACCGCAAACGTATACATTAAATTAACATCTACACAGGTTAAAACATTAGTGATCGAGGGCCCCACACATAAATACCCCACACGGGTGTGAAGCGACCTTGGGGAAATACTATAATTCCAATGCCATTTGAACACAGAGTATTAAAGCGTCGGGTGTAGGAGGATTGAAGCAGAACCCGAACTGTAAATGCTTCGATTTGTGGAACACAAACCCATAACCGACACAGCCATTAGATCAAATAAATAAATAAATAAATAAAAAATACATGATGTTTTAGAGTTTCTAATGCAATAAAAAATAAACTTGCTATACATAAAAATGAAACATTTAAAATAGCAAACCGTGAGGAACAAAACGTAAACATTTATCATATAAAACAATAACATAGTAGCCATAGAGGGGATTGAGATGACCGGTCTGCATTATATGAATATATGGGATTTAGGGATGCACAAAAATAAAATTTGGAGTATAGTCCATGCACAGCTATGGCAGGATAGCCAGTGATCTGAACAATTTAGAAACAAATACAGTAAAGCTTGTTTGGCACGTGTAGTAAAAGCCCCAGAAGCTACCTGTTCCTGGGGTTTAACCCAGCGGAGTCATTCAACAAACGAGATCATACAATAACGCACCGGCCACAGCATACGCACGTCATGAAATACTTATCCCAGCAACGCGCGGACTAACTACTTAAGAATGCTTATTGGCAGCAATTAAAAGAAAAAATTAAATGACATCTACACAGCTATTGTACGGACCAAGATAAACGACCATGCATAAGGCAACATGACACAGACAGGTGATGGGGGTCACACCGTCCAACAGGGTCTCATTCCCTCGAGCAACAGTCAGACCCGGTGGAAACTACCCAACTGTTGACAACAGCCCATCCCCCGACAGCAACAATAGGTTGTCAACAGACAGGCAGTGACGGCAGATGCGTCAAAAGTCATGTTCCTCGGATTGCTTTTTAACGCTAATTGGGAGAGTTTTCCATAGATAATTACATGAACTCCCGGCTCTCATACACCAAATACAGAATACACGCGGGTTATAAGGTTACCGACGCCGGCTGCCAACATTTATTTTCACATGAAAGGGGAATTTAGATAAAGACTTCAAAAATAGCACGTGATGGCCGATAACAAAAACCTATATTATATGCGACGTTTGTCAACAGTTTAAATTCCTTACAAAAAAGGAGGTTTATCAGCATAATAAAAGTGATACATGCTGCAGGGTTGGACATTTTTCTACAAAAGCCATGAGTCAGGCAAATAACCAGCTTCATATTTTTCTCAGGAGTCAAGAAGGAAAACAGATCATCACAACTTGTCACAAACATATAAGTCAAACGTAGGCTTCTAGGGCTCTTTGGGTTTATTCACTCAAATAGTAGCTCTGCTACAGAAAGCGCTGCGCCGGCCCTGTATACTGTATGGTTAAACCAGTGAGAAGCCTCAGATATTGAATTAATCATTATACAGGGCCAGCTCTGCCCTTCACGCTGGGGGGGGGGGGTCTTGCTAGTGTTGGCCCCTTATAATGAATAGAGAAGTGAGAGGATTCAAACTCTCCGTTTAGCGAATAAAGCCCCTTGGATCTATCCAGCTCTGGTTACCGGAGAAATAATTCTACTTTAAATCAGGTGTCACTAATCCAGATCCTGTCCCACCGCACTGACAGCCCCAGAGAGGAGGGAGGGAGGAGGAGGATGGAGCTGCCAATCAATTACAGCAGGTGAACCCGGTTCTATCCGTGCATCCGGATCACAGAGGGTTAATCTCACATTTCCAATCGCTGACGGAGAGCAGAAGCTATGAGAAGAGTCGGCAGCCCGATTACAGGGATATCGTGCCCTTTGACCCCACACATCACCCCCTTACTCCGCATTGTTTTCAAAGGTGTTGCCGGAAAGTGAGAAAGTTAATGAATTATGTCCTCCATACTAGATTTATCTGTATAACGTGATGCACCGACAGCACGGGGCCGACACGATACGAATTACGCCAACCCAATAACAAATGACGGGAGACCTGTGCTGCGCGAGGTAATCCTGGGCCAAGGAGCTTGCAATCTAAGGGGTGACACACGCATAAAAGCAGTGTGTATTACTATTGGTGCAGTGAGGCCTACGACTCGCAGCCAGTGATAAAGCGCTCATGTTTTTTTCCTGAGGGAGTCTATCGAGTTTATATCGGAACTGTCAGATGTCTATCGCGATAAGCTCAGAGGTCTCACCTGGCTTTATCCCTTTGCCGGCCTCCCTCCCCCACACACATCCCTCCCGGGACCGGACTCCTCGGTATCGCTCGTCCGGTCCCTCCTGTTCTTTCCCACTCCGGTATTCTCCAGCTCGGCTCGGTCCGGTTCTTCCTGTAATGGCGGCTCCGGAGACCGAAGCAAAATAAAGCAGACGGGAACTGAGTGATGTCACACTGCACCCGTAGCTGGCAAGCCACGTGATAGGCTGTGCAAAGGCGAGTCAATAGCCAATAGGAGCCGGTGTCTTAAGCAGCTGGGCAGGTGACGTCATAGAAGCAGCAAGAGAGCAAACCATAACAATAACATCATAAAGAGGCATAGTACGCCAAAGCACACTGCAGACAAATGATCCTCCCAGGAACGGCTAGTGCAAGGCGGACACACCAGCCATTTTTTCCCAGGCCACATATACATTGTACATGCTGCTGATCAGCTGCCCTTTGGAATGAGCAACGTTATTATTATTATCTTTTATTTATTATTATCAAGAGCCAGAAGTGTACCCAGCGCTTGGTACAGAACATGCATTCAAAGGGAAACATTTTACTAAGAGGCGGCCAACAGAACTGTGAATGTGAACAAAACAATAATAAAACTGAATTTACAGATGAAAACAATAATAAATGTGTTTTGTGTTATATATGTTCAAAGGGTCTGACAAAACTAGAACCAACAGACTAAGATGAAGCGATACACAGGGGAAAATGTGGAGAATAATTTATAGTATATGCTTCCCGCATACACGTAGGAATAAAACGTCGAGTGTAATAGTCGGGTAAGGACGAGGGCTCACAACGCAGCCAAGGTTTAGTAAACACTGTCATCTAAGTGTAACACTACAGCTATAAGAACCCAGATATATGTATCGGTAAAAAAAAATTCTGATTTAACACTTTCATTATTGATGGGTTATTTCTCTTCCAACTGGCCCTCATTGCGAAATAGTCAAAGATGTACATTTCTTCAGGAATCACTATATCGGGCTTTACTAAAAAAGTGGGGTAGTTGCGAGACTCCGCAAGGTGAGGGGCAAGCAGTCCTCCCGCACCCCCACTCTGTGAGATTATATATACGACGGTGCTGGACAGGACTTCTGACGCTGCCCTAGGCACCAAGAACTTTAGTTATGACTCTGCCATGGCATACACCAAGTGCATCCTGAACATGCGAATACCATCTGCAAAATAAAGCGGAATGTTCTTACTGCCAAAAAGCACCCACGTTTACTCATACAGATTAAGTGAAGCCACAGGGCTCGTAATTATAATATACAGCCGAGAATACAGCAGCGAGTGAAATGACAGCAGGAAGACCCTGGACCCCTTATAATAATTTGCCTAAAATAAGCCCTTGTCAAGTGGAGTGTCATTCCGTGGCACGTCGTACCCATGGATTTCATGGTGGGTTTGCACAAGACGTTTCCCCAACTGGCCAACTTTTGCGAATCCATCTGGTGACGCCTCGAGGCGAGAGCCAGAAATACCTGCAGTAATTTGGGGGCAGTTCCTTGCCCATTACACGCACTGTATTTGTACTATTATTTGCAAACATGTGCTACCGTATAAATAAGATGTGAGTGGGGGTGCCTAAATGTCACTCCCACAACCCAGAGATTGCCATACCCGGGAACTTTCTAAATGATGAGTAACAAAGGCACTTATTAGACGTCATAGATATCATCAGATCAATGTAGAGTATGACTGAGTCAGCTCCACACAGTCTGTGCCTGAGATTTTGACCATTAATCTTAGACAGTAGCAAAAAGCCAGAGCCTTCCCAAGTATAATACTGGTCTGTTTGGAGGTCCCTAACCACTGTTACACAGGACGTACTATTACGTCATGTGAAACATGCTCTGGGTGACAGAAGTAATAGTACGTCCTATGGTTTTTGCACCTGCGTGGACGTTTCCTCGCCTGTATACGGGAGATCACCCTGGCTTCTACTCTGTCCGCAGAAGTCAGCATCACTAGTTTCCTGCTGACTCCTTCAGTCTGTCCATGGGGAGAGCAGTGGCCACTTACACCGTTTGAGCTTTCTTTGCTGTGCAAATAATATAACACACAAACATTTTCCCAGAGGGACTATCCAGACACTCCTTAAAACTTCTGATAAGCCCCCCCACCCCTGACCCGTGTATGTTGATCACAGGTACTGTGATCTGCAATACAGGACAATGGAGCCCTGCTTGCTGATCACTGTGTAATCAGCAGCAATGGGGATAAATGTGAAAAGAGAAATAGTATTTCTCCCTCTTCAAAAATACCTAAAAAATAAAACTCATTTGCCCCTCCTATTACGAATATACCTTAAAAAATGTTTGGCCCAATTCAAAGCTCAGGAATAGTAATAAAATAGTATAGTATGTATAATTTTGGTTCAAGCCAGGGGACTTTTTTTTTTTTTACCAGTTTGGACCAATTTTGTGGAAGAAATGCTACGCCAATGGCAAAAGGTGTGGGTTTTTTTTTTTTTTTTTGCTGTGTAATTCATGGTAAATGACAGACTAAACAAAAACAGTAAAAAGAGAAAGCCCCATCTGTACTTGGGAAGAAAACAAATATATAATTTGGGTGGGTGCAATAAGCATGAAAAGGGGGGACTCATGGATAAATAACCCTTCATCGTATAATGTTTTCCTTTAATTGTGTGAAACAGGTTTAGAGAGATCCAAGTATGTAGATTTCTTATGATTCGTTGCTGATGTGTACATATATCATTATGGTGATACAGCTCTAACAGCTCTGTATGTAATAATGGGGTTACTAAGAAGATCGCATGCTGTTAACATGGTATGATGTAATGAGCGGATAGGTTTGTGCTCACGACGGTTTTCAGGTGTAAAGACAAAGACAAAGGTTGCACTTTATAATATGTTAACAAAACATACCTTAGTATATCTGTCACTTTATTATTTCCTCTTATGATTTAGAGAGAGAAAACAACTCAAAGACTTCTAAAGAAGCGTTTTCGGTTTCCATGGCAACAAACTATCTGCAATGGATAATGAAATAGACCAGAAATTGTAGAAATATGTTAAAGGTGCCAGCTAAGAGGCAGAGGAAGGCTTCTAATGGATATCGAGTTCACATGATAAACGGTGTGTTGTCTGTTTCAGAGGTCTGGAGATAGTCTTGATGGTGGGTTTTGTGAAATGCTTTCTCATAAAATGAAACAAACACTCATTCACTTTATTTTAGACATAGCGTTAACATGGTAATGAGTTTTATAGGCATTGAGCAGCCAGAGGAGACTTCAATGTATCAATGGAAGAAATCTAGATCACATCAGGATGTCCATGGAACGTGTGGGTCTGATTCTATTGTCAACTAATGAAGGATTACACAGTGGGACAGCAGTCAGAAGATCACAGGCGAACGGGACACCAGTCAGAAGATCACGAGTGAGCGGGACAACAGTCAGAAGATAACGAGCGAACGGGACACCAGTCAGAAGATCACGAGCGAGCGGGACAACAGTCAGTTCTATTTCCATTACATGGTACAGACAGACATCAAACCTGGATGTGGCACTTCGAGCAACAGAGCAGACGCCAACAACTAATCCAAGCAGTCCCAGGCTTAGGTGGATCATATCGCAGTTTATTCTCCTTTCTTCTAGTATGACATCTCTTTAATGTGGTCGCTTTCTGCTGCATGTCTGTGGAAACCTTTGGTAACAGTACGGTAATTTCATGTCTGGCGAAAATGTAGTGAACACTATGTAGAAATGTGGTTTTTAGTAAGAATAACATTAAAAGTTAAGATTTAATGGCAGGATTTAGTTCTGTTGTATAGGTGTAGTTAATGCCTGGGTTTGATTACCTTTGAGAATCCTGCAACTATTTGGATTAATTTGGAGCCTTTCCTATACTGTTTTTTTGTTGTTGTAAAAAAAGTCTACGAATAAAAGAGCTAATAAAGATAAAGGAAAAAAATATCAACACACATAGTATTCGATAAACTAAAGCACGTTTATTACGTCTGATTGCAACAACTGTACCAGTCTTAAGGCTGAAAATGTTTGCGCCATTCAGAGAATGAGACAAATTTTCTTTACGATCTTCCAGGCTAAAAAGTTTCATCGGCACATGAGTTCCTACGCCAGGACGCGATCGGACCACCACGCAGAATGTAGTACGGCCATCGCGCTGTGATCTACCCAAACAGCATTTATCTATACTTCTGTGCTTAGAACGCCAATTGGGAAGATAGGTCACTGCAAGCAAAAGTCTCTGACCCTCCTCCTTCTTAGATTAAAAGAAAAGTATCATATTTAGTAATTAAATTAAAAAGTGCAGCTAATTATAAAATAGATCCTCACACTGTTGTCATGGTCACAAAGTACAACTTGAGTGTAGGAAGTGAGAATAAACATACTTGAGAATAAATGTTTTAAGTTCTGCCGGTAGTCACTTTAGGATTCCATATCTGGTAACCAGACGACGATGTAGGAGTAATAGTCTCAAAGCTTACGTCAAGCCAAGGATTTAAGTTACACCACTGTACGTTACCACCGGTTATTTGGGGAAACTGTTCAGAGGCTGGATATCAGAGAACAAGGTCACTCTTGAAAATTGGTATGCACCGTGGTCTTAGCTACTTTGGTTATCAAAGTAAAGTGTAGCGTTTGGTCTACCGGCTGCAATTGTGCTCACTCCCGTATTGGTGGCAATTATAAAGGTCTACAAACCCTGAAACCTCTAGTTAAAAGGAGTTACAAAGGGATGTTAAAAGAGTTGGTTCTGCAAAAAACAGCGTGCATTTTTTTGAATTTGTAGTTTTAAGAACGTTAAGCAAGTGAAATGTTTTCCATGACAGATCTATTGTAAAGTTTTAAAACTTTGGGAACGGTTCCAAATAAATGAGGGAGGACAAAAAAAAAAGCAGCAATGAGAAAGTATGCAGTATCTGGGCAGCGCCAAGAACCATTACAAGCATCTGAATCTGGAAGATTGTCCCAACTGCCTTGAGCCCAGACATTCATTCCTTCGCCCCTAGAGCAAACGCGAGGCAGGCTTGTTCCGGCAGTGAAGAGGTTGAGAGACTGATAAAAGTGCAATGCAAGCTGGTTAGATTTCCCAACTCCCTTATTTACCTAATGATCCCTTCAATACAATTCCCAGAGGTCAATAGTAGTGGCTCAACATTTACATGACACATATGACAAGCAGCTCCATCTACACTATCAGCTCCACAGAAGCACAGGTGATTCAGAAGTCAGTGAATAAGGGAAGCTGCTGGGGAGTAAGAGTGTTGCACTCAAGCAGCCGGGAGCAATCACTCCCAAAGGCTGGAAGCTTCACATTGCTTACATTCCATGTTATTGTGCCAAAGCTCCTGGCACGGAGAAGGCAGTCACTGCAGAGCCACGTCTCTGTCTGCTTGTGTGTTGGTCTGGCACAGTTGTTCATCTACAATATCGCTGTCAGCAGACCCTAAACGATGCCGTGACTTGTAGTCACATTGAGATTCCTCTGTCTCTTCTTTGACTGCTGTCTTTGATGCACCTTTCCCACTATCTTTGATTGCAAGGTGTTGGCAAGAGGACCCCACCGCCTGCGGCCTTGGCATATCAGGTGGGCTATCCACGCTGTCATCTGTGTTTGTGCTGTCTAAATACGGAGGAGGCAGGAGGTCTTGAGGTCTAGAAGAGGCACCGACTGAGTCTCCACTGCTAAATGTGAGGAAGCTGTCCACAGAGCCTTCTGTTCCCAGTAAAATCGTTTGACGCAGGTCTGGGGATGACAGGCACAGTAGTTGGTATGAATCACTAAGTATTTAAATACATACCCCAAAGTCCCCTGCCCTATTTCACTCTGAGAACTACCAACAGACATTGCAGGAACCCTATGCAAAACCCTGTAGAGGCTCAAGCGAGTATCAACAGACGCTGATGCTCTGCGCCGCTACTATAAGATATATACACTGTATACTCTAACTACCTTTACAGCAGTGGCTTTCAATCCAGTTCTCAAGGCACACTTACAGGATAGGATTTCATAATTATTCCCTCCAAATAGAGCTTATTGTACATTTTTACATGGCTATTCCTTTAGAATAATTTCTCTCTCTAACTCGGCAGAGTTTCTGCATGATGCACCCAGAAGCTGCTTGGTTCTGCCATTTCCAGATGTTTGCTTCACCAGTGATAGACAAGAAAAAAACAAACCACAAAACAACACTGAAACTTTTAAAAGCTTTCCTGGTTTTTATCAGTGCCTGGTTTAGTGTCACATGACAACTTAACTTTTCTGGGCAAAAACTAGGAACGATCAGCCCCCCCAAAACAACACAGCTTAGTGGTCCCTACGTAAACCACCTGTAATGATTAATGCAGACGTGCACCAGTATGACAGGAACTTACTTTGCTCGCGATTCTTCTCTTCTTTCCTCTGACTAATCAAGGCTCGCAGTTTCTTCACTTCCGCCTGGTAGGATTCTACTACCCTCTCACTCTTCTCAACTTCTTCACAGACAGCCTTACACCAGAAAGGATGGGGTAAGTTCACCGGGTATGTGTAGCCAATAACATTCACCTCATCTCACAACTACTTACCTGAACCTTCTCTTGCAGAGCATTATAAACCTGATAAATAAGTCTGATGTCTTTCATCACACCATCTTTATCAAAAAAATTGCTACTGGAAAAAAAAAATAGAAGTATGTTAAATGTTTGCAACAATGATAATGCTTTTCACATGCTCTCACTAATTTAAAATCGCATTGCATAGTGGGTTATGTATCAAAAGGGAAGCAGATAAATGGAACAACCCCTCATCAGTAGTTGCAGGGGTTAATACAGCGAATGAATGACTGGGATAAGCATACAGCTATCCTGAATATAAGACAAGAACAAGGACTGATTAGGATCCGAGTCTTACATGGACAGACTAAATGGGCCGAATGGATCTTCTTATCTGCAGTCAAATTCTATGTTTATACATACTATGAGATTTGTTGTTTTTGGTATAACAAATATTGAAGTTTGCCAACTTACCCATGTTCTTTAATCACTTTGGCATAGTTTTGTGAGGTGTTTGGCACTGATGAAACTTTATATTCTTGCTGACTCGTCGTGCCCAGGTTTGGAATTGTAAGCGATACCCTCTGGTTAAACCTGGCAAACAAAGAATAGGGCAAAAATGTCGCCCCGTGTGAATCATCACATCCAGAAACAATTTAATGATCAACAAAGTTATACTGTCCCATCCAAATTCTCCCTATGTTTGTCTGTTTCATAATATAATGACAAGACAAAAAACATACTATAAATACTTCGCCATATTGCCTGGACCGTTGAAGAAGCCAAGCAATAACACAATTAATATATTAAAGAACTTTGGCAATGATGGCAGCAAGCAGACATATTTTTGTTATTTTTTCTCCCAGAGAAGTTGCTGATCATCATTGACCCACATAAACATGCAAGACTTCCACCAGGGAAGCAAGTGATTCCTGTCATGAGTACCCCCTGGTACACAAAAGAAATGTCTAGGGGACCCCTAAGCACCACCACATGATACGCAGTTGGCCTTTGGGACCCACCATGACAACTACATATCATGTACGTGGTTGGCACTGAAAGGTCTACAAGTTAAGTACATGGAAACAACTTAGGAACTACAGGACGCTTCCCACCACAATGGATTCATCGAGTATTCAATCATGACCGCATGTTTCTATTAATCTCTCTAGTCAGGAATGATTTCATTTCAGCTACCTGCGATTGGGCCTGAAGAGCACATATTCCAAGGCATGAGTGGAGGTGTTGGCAGTTGAAATGAAGCTGATTAGCAGGAAGACTAAGTCAGGGACACCAAGAAGCTGGGTTAGCTGCTTGTGCAAAATCTGCTCTCTGTATGACATCTGCTGCTGTGTGTTTCTCCGAAACCTGTACCATCCGATCACGTTCTGCCGTATAAAACACAGGAGGAGAAGGTTAGACATTTAAACTATATAGTAATTTGTCATATGATTTTATTTCACCCCTTGCAGTACAACAGTGAACAAAATGACAGCAAAAAGTCACTTAGTATGCATAGAGGATCAATGACAAGGAAGTCATTGGAAATAGCTGGTTAACAAAGACAGAAAGAAGATTCTTGAACCTTGCTTTAAGAAATTTTCTAATTGAGGATTTATATGTTAACGCAGTAGTGTATTTCATTAACATTCCCACATCTGTATTAAATCCAACAAGCAAAGCTCTAAATATTTCATAAATATTTACTGAGAGATATCAATTATTAGCAACTCAGAAAGCTATATCACACAAAAGGTATAGCTTCTGTTTCCAAGGAACACTAAGAGTAGTCCATCAATACGCATGCCACCCAGAGCAAGCTTGATTAAAAAACAGGTAATGATTAACAAACCCCAAAACAACGGCTTTTATCCCACTTAGAGAATGAAAAGAAGGAAACAGATCATACTTTCCGCCTGTCCTTGAGGATTCGATCAAGGCTTTCCTCATTGACCATGCCAGTGTAGTCATAGAAGCTGCCAGAAAGAACATACTGGTTTTAGGTCTGCA
Organism: Spea multiplicata; assembly: GCA_009364415.1. Lineage (NCBI taxonomy): Eukaryota > Metazoa > Chordata > Amphibia > Anura > Pelobatidae > Spea > Spea multiplicata. Next base: position 50,573 of record VKOC01002210.1, on the reverse strand, counting down.
GATCAAATGCCAGCGGTTGATATCCAGTTTATGGTTGGGGTTAAGCTCTCGGGAAGGTGATAAATCCAGTTTACTACATTCGCCAACACAAACTGAGCACAGTGACCCTGTCACCTTACTTCACGGAGAATATCCATGCGTGCTATTTAGCTTGCCAACACCAGAAACGATGGTTTATGCTATTTACCCATCTATAGAGAATGACTTCCTATTATGGTTTAGATGTAAACACATATTATATATATATATATCTACACACACACTTTAGAAAAAACCTACCTGAACAGTTTGGTACATGGCTCATGTCTATGGATCTCTGAAAGGTAAACATATGAGCGGAAATTAAGAGTAGAACAGAACTGACAAATGCAGAATCTTAAAGGATGCATAAAGTTATTGTAGGCATCCAACATACATCATAAAAGGAATAAGCAATTGTTACTTACCTATAACCTGCACAAGTTCTGTGTTACCAATCTGGGAATCGCTGATCGAGAATGTTTCCTCTTGCCTCACTTCTCCCAACAAGAACCCTTCCTAGAAAAGTAATAATAATAGACGTCGCTTACAAACAAAAATATTATCAATATACCCTAACCAGACAGATATATATATATATTACATACACACACACACACAGTGTGGTGCTTTTAAAAAGATCAAATGGTTAAATAAAGACAATTTGCTCATGTTTACCAACATGAGTGGAGGGCACTATATACACACACTATGATGTTAACCACCGTATATTAAACAGTATACTGGTAAGTATATAATATAATGCATATTAAAGTGTACCTATTGTCTTCAATGTAGCATCCTTGACCAATGTAGATAAATGCCCTTAAACCCCCTCTGCCCCCCAGATATGCCTTAATCCTTCCTATATGGCTTCTATGACGGAGCACAGGAAGGTTGTGTCACGCCGGTGCTCCGTCATAGAAGCCCGGCGGAAGTGTCGGGTAGCAGTGAAGGCCAGTACTTCCGCCAAGGCTTCTATAGCGAAGCACGGAAAGTCATGTCGCGCCGGCGCTCTGTCATAGAAGCCACGGCAGCAGCAGAGGTCGTCTGCACGCATCGCACAGACGTCCACCGGCTGCCAGACAGGAGCATCCAGGTCCCCTGCAGCGCTGCGGGAATCTGGATCTTAGTTTTATAGTCAGACCTCTATTTGAGGTCAGATTATAAGATAACCTCGAATATAAGACGAGGGCATTTGCTCTGAAGAAGAAAAAAAAACTTGTCTTATAATCGGGCAAATATGGTATATAGAAGTCATCACTAAGTGGCTTGTGAGATTTGCCAAGATATAATTCAGGCAGATTCAGAAAAGGCCAAAGTGAAGCATGATGGGAACTTGTGTCAGGCTGTGCCAATATAAGGAAGGCAGCAGAAGCTTGTGAAGCAGGATACGTAAGACCTCCTGCCGAAACAGGGGCGAGGAAGCGGAGAAAGAGTCCGCTGCAAAACCGGGGGCGAGGAAGCGGAGAAAAAGTCCGCTGCAAACCGGGGCGAGGAAGCGGAGAAAGAGTCCGCTGCGAAACCGGGGCGAGGAAGCGGAGAAAGAGTCCGCTGCGAAACCGGGGCGAGGAAGCGGAGAAAGAGTCCGCTGCGAAACCGGGGCGAGGAAGCGGAGAAAGAGTCCGCTGCAAAACCGGGGCGAGGAAGCGAGAAAGAGTCCGCTGCGAAACCGGGGCGAGGAAGCGGAGAAAGAGTCCGCTGCAAAACCGGGGCGAGGAAGCGGAGAAAGAGTCCGCTGCGAAACCGGGGCGAGGAAGCGGAGAAAGAGTCCGCTGCGAAACCGGGGCGAGGAAGCGGAGAAAGAGTCCGCTGCGAAACCGGGGCGAGGAAGCGGAGAAAGAGTCCGCTGCGAAACCGGGGCGAGGAAGCGGAGAAAGAGTCCGCTGCGAAACCGGGGCGAGGAAGCGGAGAAAGAGTCCACGCCAGCACCTCCGAGGAAAGGCTCTTTACCAAATCACCACAACCGTTAAATGCAGCCAAAGGGGCCGTGTCCTTGGCTTCCACTGAGCCGGAGGCGAGTACATCACACGCAGGCAGAGATCTCCAAAAACAATTCCTGCACGGCAACAAGATGGGGGGGTTTCTATTCTAATAAAAAGGCACCCATGAAAGATTTAAAGAGACCCTTTATATATGAAAGTGCTTAAAATGGCTGGAGCGCCCTTTAAGCGGCACCGGCTACTTCCAAGCATGCCATGGGCGACATATAAATGTTAACCCATCACAGACAGCATGATCGCAAAGATTAAAATACAGGAACACGTTTAACCGGCTGCTCTCTCCTGTTCACCGAGACAACCACACCCTGACCCCGCTCGCACAGCCTACTAGTGACAGTCTCATGCAGCTGTCACCGGGCCTCACCCACACGAATACCCGGAAAACAGTGCATTATTCCCCATGGCCGACACCCACAGCTTTCCAGGCCACAGATGGTCACCCACTTCCTCCGGTGTGAGACACAGCGCAGGGTATCCCCTGAACTCGCACATCTTTTCTACTAGCACAGAAACGAATAACGTTTCCCCGGTCACTGCCTCCGGTACTTACGTGGTCCGAGTCGCTGTTAGCGCTATGATAACACAAGGAACTGAACGTATAACCCGAAATGGAAGCCGCCATGATGGTGAGCCCGCTCCCTCCCACAATCCCCCGCGCCGCCGCCCTGCCATGACGTCACCCGTCAACCCGCGCGCTGCTCTCTGGGGATTGTAGTCCAGGGAATCTTGGTAGTCATTGGTGCAGTTTTGTGACTTTACCACCAGTTAGTCACAGTAACCATGACATTTTCGTGCTAGAACTGGTACAAAGAGCAATGAGTAGGACTGGCAGTGATCTAAGGGAACCCTGGAATAGTCATTATGCGACCCACAGTAAAAACAATGATGGCAACCATTAACTGCCCATTAAGAAATGGTAGTATGTACATGGCACCTATTAATGGTGTACAGCAATAAAGTCAGAGTCATCAAGCGGCTTAGTAAATACATCAAAAAGTCCACAATCCACTCCTGGATTCCAGAGTCTGTCCCCGTACCGTATACCTGGGAACTTTCTAAATAAGATGACAATTATACACTTAAATAGATACCAATGTGGAAGTAAAGGAATTCAAAACTGATACATTTAATGAAAATACTTTTCTTAATTAAGTTACTCCAAAAGTTGTACTTTGCCTTAAACATGCTGCAGTTTTGTTTCGCTTCATAGTTGTCTTTTATAACATATCAGAAACTTGAAAATGTTGGAATTTTTTATTCCAAAGGTGTTTGAATATTTAGTCCTCTTTATACCTGGGCCAAATAGAATGAAAATATTACTTAACAAGGATATCATTAAAGTTTTTAATAAACATGGGCATCCATGTATGTGTGGGGATTATGGTGTGGTGCATGAATGTACCACAAGCACGTTATTGGTATAACACCTAATTTGATTTGCATCGTAAATTATCAGCCTTTATACATATTCCTGTTGCCGATATGATATGACACTTTGGATGCGAGTTAATTTTTATTTTATGGGGGGGCGAACAAAAGAAAAATACCTTTTACATCATGTGTATCACCTTTTGTAGCATGACTACGCACCTTTTGATGTTTAAATATTTTATAAGCCCTATGCAAGAAGAGAAATACTTTTGCGAGGCGTTAATAGTGAAATCACCAAATCCACCAAAGGAATGACGATTGCTCCACTTCTTACCGCTTCTTTGATGAACTGATCCTTATTGCAAGCCGTTTGGTTGTACGTTCTGATACATCGAATGGTACAATGAACACGGCTGCGGTGCTCCCCAGGCTGCTCCACCGTGAACAGACAGGCGAAACGGAGTGACGCGCTCATCCCAACCCAGCGATCATTTCCTTTCCACCAACAAAGTCATGTAGGTCAAACAGCGCAGATGTAGACGTCCAATCCTTGTAGACCAGTAACAGGACGATCTCCAAGTATATCGAACACTCAAGCAGAGGTATGCTAATTAAAATTAATGGGCCACTGAAATAGAGACATCCTTAAGGGGACAATAGATCCCAAAATACTAGTTATGTATAATTGCCTTTATTTAATGTGTGTTATGCCCATCCTGCAGCCTTTTATTGGCGTGTGCAGTTGCAATCTTTAGATATACGAACAAAGTCAACAAAGGCAAATAAAGTTACTGGGAGCATTTTGCACAAATATTATCATTAATGACTTACCGACTAAAGTATATGGGCTTGCTATGTATTATGGTCTAAGTGATGTGATTACCCCCCCCCCCACACAACCTCACAATTAAATTGAGCCAATTAAGGGCCCGATTGCTAAACTGGAAACAAACTGAATATTACCATTTACTCCCCATTTTGAAATTCACCCCACAATTCCTCTTCATAAACACCTGATCGCAGTAAAAAAGTTTGTTTTTGCAAGACTCTCATAAGATTAAGTGCCCAAGGCTTCTCTATCAGTGGTTCCCAGGATATTTTTTATTATTACATCAAAATCTACACAAACTAGAACCCTTAGGCAGAACAAAACTACAGTTATTTACAGAGCTGTGGATGATGTCATAAATAAGAGTTCTTCCAGGGTGATTTCAGGCAAAATCGAATCCACTTCTACTCTCACAAGTTGCTCTTCTTTTTGAAGACTAACGCGGTAACACTTTTGCCAGAGTGGCCTCCAAAATTAAATGTTGGTGTTGGCAACTCGTCAGCAATTTCAAAATCTGTAATAGGGGGAAAAAAACCTGATTCAGGCAACATGTTAAATGTAAGACAAATTTAAGGCAAATAGTACAAGAAGAGTTATGTTATGTTTTGACTTAAGACTGGACATATTACATATAAACAGATCATTTATATCCATAATAAATACAACAGTTGCAGACCTGTCAGAAAAGCATTTACAATTGAAGACGGTACTCCATGCACGCAATATTCCCGCTCACCTCTGCACATTTTGCCTTGTATGGTTTATTCTGGTTTTGTCTTTTATTTATACGATCTGTTTCATAATTCTGTTTTTTTCTCTATGCACTTTATTTATGAGGCTTATTTTTTCCCTTTCAATATTTTTAACGTATTTTTGCTTCTTTTGGCCACATTTGACTCAATGATTAGTTAGTGGGTGGTCTCAATTCCTTGGCCAGCTTTCTCACGTGCAGCTTTTTTGTACCTGATGCAACACACACAATCCCCATTGATCCACTGGGGAAATTGACTGCACTGACTGGTCCTATTTTGCCGTTTTACTTGTTTTGTGCATTTCATTCTTTGTTCCTGGATCATATTTTGAGTGAGTGCATCAACCTTTTCTTGTACCTAATGCACATTCTGCCATGGGCTGACTGTGAGCGCTTAGTAGTGCTGATCTAGTGTATACTTACATAATACACGTGCCGAAAATAACAAGATATTGTTAACTGACATTTCTTGTTCTTTAATAATGACACACTATTTAAGGTGTCATTCTTCAGCTGAGCTGGCCTCACCCATGTGTATAAGAAGTGTTCACATTGACCGACTTAAAGAGCCTAGAGGGATACCAACCACCCTCCCTGCCGGGGCCAATAAAAGCTGAAACTTGGAGGTTGGGTTGTCGGTTCTTGCATGTCTATAGGCATTATATGCTGATGGAAGCTTTTTCTCTGTAATGGCACAAGTGAGCTACAACCTGATCCTCTCCTGGGTGGGGATTCACAGTAGAGCTGTCAATTTATGACTGAGCTAGTCTCATCCTAGCAAGGGTATCCTTCATTTTATTTTATTTTTTACTTGTACATTTACTTGTAAGCAACAATCAGAAAAAATAACAAATTATATTTCAAAAACAGCACAAACGTAAAACTAAAATCTGGCACCGAGTTTAAACTCCTGATACTAATGTACAATAATAATTTATTTCACACACACAATTGTGGTTTATCTCCCATTCCGCTTTTGCCGCTGCACACCATAGTCCATGAGTCTCTGGGTCCTATAGATTAGTGTGGATATGTGAAACCGTCAGAGAACGAGAGAACATCTAACTAAACCAAGAAAACTTGAATCTGTCTCAAAATATTTCTACATCACCTCCTGTAAATTCACGTGCAGGATCCCAATGCATGCAGTGCTGTTGCACCTTACCTTCACCAAACGCAATTAAAAGTTCATCTCTAGTCCAGTTACAGGATGTGATAATAAAGAGTCCATGTGGTTTCAAAGCCTGGCACAATGACTTGATATATTGCCGGCGCTTTTCTGCTGCTCCGCTAGGGTCTAGGCTCACTGCATCATATGTTCCTTTATCCAAGCAAATATCAAACTGCTGCACTGGATGAAACGTTTCCAGGAAGTCTGTTACCTACAAAATGTAACAAAACAAATTAAATACTAATATAACAAAGGTAAGAAAGCTGAAACATATATCAAGGTTATCCCACTAAACATACTGCTTGTGACATCAGACCGTTATCAATTGAGAAATACAAACGTGGCTGGAATTCCATCCTTGAGGTATATTTTGCAAGCCTGGTGTAATGTATAACTACATTAAACAGTGGTAATATTCCCAAAGTATTTCTCAGAAAATACATAACACCACCCCCCGGATGATGTAATACGTAGCAGGACTCAAGGTTTTGAGTTTTTTGTTCTAATTACTGCACATAATTAATTGTTGCAACTGCATATGGACTATTCAGAACCTAATCAATTCTACTGCATCTGTGCCATTTTACTCTGCAAACATATGTTGATCTGAGAACTCATGTATGAGTTATTTCAGTTCTCTCCATCCTAGGAGTTTAGTGTCTGTCATTTTGGGGAAGAGTCATCATGGAGAATTTAAATTACAGGACAGATGCTATTATTTAGGACCATTACTGTATATGTATTTGCCTTCTTACCTCTAAATGTACATGTTGAGGAACGCCTTCCTTTTCACATATGCTTCTTGCGAGCTCAATAGCTTTTGTGCAATAATCTATCCCTGTAAGATTGCTGTAACCAGACTTTGCCTGTAAGAGTGAAAAAAGAGAGCTTAACAGTTCTATAAATGGTTGAGTAGTATTCTCTAAATAACTGGGCCTGTCCTTACCAGTTCCACCAGTAACATGCCATTCCCAGTGCCAATGTCAAGTATTGAACTAGTAGGTGGCACCCTTTGCGCATTCAGCCATCGGACAACCCGTGCCATGCTACCTTCTCCAAACCTAACAAAGAGGTATACAGTTTTCCATATTGATACGCACAGCTGTACTTGCTAGACTAGGTGTACTTTTTATTTATTCTATGGCATTCTTCATAACATGAAATGCAAATACTGCTCTAATTCACTTACCAGATTTCTCCTTCGTCACCATACTCCTGAAAAGACTCGAGTTCTCTGCTATAAACTGCATCCCAGCTGCACAACAAAAGGAACACAAATAGAATGACTCAACAGTGAAACAAACACCCCCACCAGTCCATCCATAAAAAACATATGTGAACCCCTGGCGTAACTACAGGGGGGCGCAGCTGTGACGGGGGCCCGTGCCTCTTGCTCCTGTCTCCTCGTACCGGTTCAAAATTGTTTAAAAAGGGCCTTTTTTAAAACTATTTTGAACCAGCACGGGGAGACACGAACATTTCGGGGTCACATGACCCCCACGGTGATACCAAGGCTGCTCAAATAGTGTGTAATTATGTGTGAGCATGGATGTGTGTTAGAATGAATGTGTACGTGTGTGTGTGTTAGCAAGTATGAGTGTGCGTAATTTGTGTGTGTTTACATATGTGTGCGGGTAAGGCAAGTTGTTTGGGGGGGGCAATGATGGCACACATGAACTGTTGAAGTTGGGGGCCCTGTGTGGTTTCTAGTTACTCCCCTGATGTGAACAGCGGCTGTTTCAATGTATATTTCTCTACCTTGTTTTAAACTAATGCATTACAAATCATGTTAATTTTTAATGAAAACTGTTTGGTATCAACCCCCGGGAGCGATCTTATCCATGTTTTCTTTTTTCTTAAAGAAAACATAGAGCCAAGGCAAATGCCCATAATAATAAAATCCAATTTTAATGATGTACTGCTAGAGCCAGGTATTTCCTCAGGCATGTATCATGTTCTAATCCTTTATAAATGACTGCTTTATGACAAAGTTTGCTGCTTGACTGCCATCATCTTTGTTCCATTACTTAATCACATGGGTTGCCTAGCAACAGCATCAGGCAGTGGAATTGCTATAACAATGAATAACTGTTGGTACGGAACACACACACATTCTAAGTATGTTTTGCGTGAGATGATGGGCGTTTACTGTTATGTAATAGAGTTCTACATTGAGCATTATACATCACTGTCATAGACTCAAAGATCAGAGAGGTCACTAAGGATTACAATAAATCACCTCTGTCACTTAATGTGGATATTTGCTAGCGTGCTCCGAATAACATGGGATAGGCATTCATTGGAGCGTTCGCTATACATCCAGTAGCCGCCTGGGCTTCACGATATGGCTGATCGCTTAGTAGTAAAATACACAACTACTAACACGTTATTTCCTCAACTAAGCTCTTTCCGCCTTACATTATCTGCCACTCCCTACGTATACATACATATACCTTCACGGGGATGCCATAACCACACGTGCAGAATGAAAACTTCCGGTGTGCAAGCATGGCGCCCACCCACTTTCTTATTAAACTCACTGTTCTTTAGTCCCCAAAGCGGACGGAGCGAAGTGAGCCTCACTCATATCACGTGAACGTAAAGCGAAAGAGGAAAAAAAAAAACCGGCTCAGCTAACTAATACCGTGTGTCGCCGGTATAATACGTCATTAGCAATGCTCGCGGGGCATTGCGGGAATTACGGCTGACAATGGGGCGGTCCCTTCCTGTCTGCATAATTTCCATAGAAAGTTTATCACGTGCCACAAAGCCCATAGGATCTGAATAGCTGTTACGTCACCATGATGCGCATAACACACACGTCTCTAGTGTTTGCCGTGACAGGGCAGTTTGGAAGCGGAATGTATAATGTTACCATGAACTTTTAAAAGGATATTGCAACCATCATAGCGCTTTAATGCATAGCTGGAGGCCCCTTTAACTTACATGGTGCCCCCTTGTAAAGGCATGGAGGGATTCGTGCATTTTCCTCTACTCACTGCAATTTTTGTTCAATGATGTGTTCCATCTTTGCATGTCATATACTGACCCTCTTAGCACCAGCTTAGCAACCATCACATAGGGTCTAAAGAGACCTCTCGTGTGAATGTGTGTGATGCTCCCCAACTGACGTCAATGGGATCACTTTCCTGCCACTGACTGGCTACTTCAAGCAGCCAATCAGTGCTGAGAATCATTGGACTATGCAGCAGCCACAGTTCCATAGAGGCAGCTTCTACTTCGTTATTTATTTATCGTGTAAAGAATGCATACTCCGGTACTCACAAAGCACTTTAGTATGTATGCTGACCCTATAAATTACTCTAGTATATCTGGCAATCTTAGGGTAAGCGAATAGATGGCATACTATCGCTATGAATTATGAATGCTTGCGATCATTACATTACGTGGGATCGTTCATCATTGGTTGAAAACGTACGACTAGAAAAGCTCTCTTTCACCTACTTTACCCACTTAGACAAAAAACTAATTGAGCAGTATAATATATTAAATAAATTAAACTAAGCAGATCCAGAATGTTATTTCCTCTAAATGTTTAGTCAATAGAAACAACACAGAAAGTTTAAGAGCCCTTTTAAGTTTATATGGCAACAGCCTACCAGTGATTTTGTGTCACATGATCTAGAATTCCCTAAACAAAAATACACGAGACAAAATTAGGTTTGTAAATTATATATTTAGTTATAAAAATGTTAAATGTAGCAGTGTAATATATTGGTTTATTTACTTAGAAGCTAGTTGAAAAGAGATAAGCATTGATCCTGAAAGAACCAGGATCAGGGCATCTTTTTCTCAATGGAAGGCTGGCCAATTTTCATATATTTTATAGTTACATTTTGTTGACAACCTTAAAAACAGAATACACTATTTTTCTAGCATGCAAGCCAGTTCATCTCATCATACATCCATTGGCTGTTTTACATTTTTTTCCTTTGGTTAGCAGGTAGCCATATTGGCTGCCAGCACCATGGACCCAACAGATATTTTTTCTAACCCTAATTCTCAATGTATGAGACATATTTGGGATTCAAAGACTTCAAACTCTTACTAAAGCAAGAGTTTGCTGTTCCAGCTCCTTGACTTTACTCTTCTTTATGAGGGGCCAATGTTGACCTGGCTTCTCCTCTAAGGAGAGAGCTGGCCATGCACAATGCACAGTTCAATGGATGATGAGACATTCAAGACATATAACTGATATGCATTATAGTAGGGCACTAACTCTATTGTTGTTGAAGAAGCTCACTCAGGTTGGGCCTTCATAATGTATGCTTAAGTGAAGGAACTGAAATGGTAGGGAATAAATGGGATAAACCTGTTGGGGTTCCCCGTCTAGATGAACAAACCAGAGCTCTTGAGGTATGTGCCAAGCAACGTATAGGTTGCTGGCTGCGATAAAGGTAGCTCTAAAAAGTTGGTAGGCCTTTGCTAATGGGACAAGTAAGTTGATGACAATAATTGCATTTACATAACAAATGCTTGCTTAGCAGGTGAGAACGGAGCTACTGAAACATTGTGGCAGTGAGTGGGTGATGCATAACATTATTGTTTCTTTGCAAACTGTCCATTAGGTATTCTGAATGCTAGTGGAGGCAATGATGCATTTCCACAATGGTGCATGGTAAGGAATCGCAGACAAAACAGAATCACCTTAATCCATCACCTAATATATGGGGCTGAGCATTTGTAGTGATGTGCGCTACTTCAAATCCTGGCCTTCTAAATTTACGGCAGGCACACGGTCCACCACAGAGTCTGGCGGTTGCATGTGGAAGAAGGTCATTGTATGATTACCAACTCTTTTATGATACAATAAATAAAAAGGCTGATTTCAGTCCATCACTGCATGGACTTTAAGCCTATATTTGCTAGTATTTTCAACCACTATCTTCCACAGCAAGGTAATTCTGGTAAATCATGACATCTTTCTTCAAGCGCTGATGCCAGCTCTTACCATCCAAAGAAAACGTAGATTGGGATACAGCAGGCACTGATCTGAACAGTAAAAATTACATGAATGATAAAAGTGATAAAGAAGGCCAATTCACTAAAGTGAGAGTTGACTTCAAAAAGCAATATGAAGGGCCAACTCCAGTCAATGCCCCCTGCAGGAAGAGATTGGATGGAGCTGTATAATGTATAGTTAAATCAATGGGATTTCTTCAGTTTCCCCACCTATTAAACTATACACGATACAGGGACAGCTCAGCACTTCATACTGAAGAAACCTGCCAGTGTTGACTCTGTGAATTCTAGAGCACAGACCCCATTTTGCTTTCAATACCTTTATTTATAATAAAGTACAATTATAGATACAATAGTCTATTATCACTGTGAATTTATTGACTTTAACTAGTGAGGACACAAAGTATCCTTCAACTATATGGCTGTATACCCTTTACAAGCTCATTAGAGTTGTATAGAATATCTTAAAAAAAGGTTTTTGAGCAAAGGTGTTTAAAAGTGCAGGCACAATGGGTTTTTAGTCATTTTTAGACATGTTGATCGGTGGAAGGCAGTATTATTTGCTACATAACATATTAGAAAATAATCCCATGTGGTTTTGAGAGTTTGACAGCTTTGATTTGGATAATTATCATTGTATAGTTTATATTTAAGCACTTCACATAGAGGGTTATCAAAAGAGATTCTGGTACAAGGTTTATAAGATGTCTTCTCACCATAGCAACCACTGGAATGGGCCAATAAGCAGTAACATTCCACTGGTTGCCATGGTGATCACATTACTTTTACACCAGAATTACTTTTTTTGTGTAAATAACATGTTATATCCTTTGCTTGTAGAACTTCACAGCCAACCCTCAAAAAGGAATCATATTACTGTAATATTTTTAGTTTGTTATGTTTCTTATTACATAGCACACATACATAGGATCTGGCAAGGTGACAAAGGATCCAGGTCATAGGTGAGACCCCTGAGATGAAAGTAGCACATCTACTGCCTGGGCCAAGTTATCCACGTATCCATTGGCGGTCACATCAGGATGCTTTTCATCAGAAGGTCTAGATACAGAAAAAAAATTATACATGGCAAATTTGAAAATTCTTCATATTGTATAGTATAGCTCTGTACAAAGCGTAAAAATGGACATAACAAGAATAGGAAGGCTAATAAATGGGAGTAGGGTAATTAACATTGTCAGTTGATTTGGAGAGAAGTGAGGAGATGTTGGTGGGTTAACTGCTATGAAGATCTTCGCAGGTGATACAATTTTAAATTGAATTCTGTATCGTACAGGAAGCCAATAGAATTACAGAGGATAGGGGTCATTAGTGATGCTTAAGGAACATAAGCCTCACAACAACATTCAGGATGGATTGCAAGGGAACAAGAAGGGTATGAGGGAGACCAGCTAAGACTGTATTGTGATAGTTAAGAAAGGAGGCCATGAGTACATGGACAAGAGGATTAGCTCCATCTTGGGTTTGGGGCAAATGCAAGCCATATTTGTAAGATGTAGGCGGCTGCTTTTGGAAGCAGGAGGAATGTGAGGGGTGAACGAGTAGTCGAAGACAATGGTGAAACAAAGGCAGCAAGTATAGGAGGGAGATCAGGGAAAGAAGGGTAGATCTGAGAAACAATTCAATTTCACTGAAAGTACCTGTATTTTCCAGTCCGTACGAGAACAGCTCGAATACCACAGCTCTGAGCTCCACCAATGTCATTCACTAGATCATCTCCAATCATAACAGCCTGTGACATTCACCAATCATATGCATTAAAGTGAGTTTGATAGCAGGAACGTCCTGTTAAGTCATCAAGCCTTTTGTTCACAATAAGATCAGTGAATCACAAACCATATAAGCTATTTTGCTTGCTTAAGGTAATCACCTTTTTAATAGTATAGAACAACTTTTACTTTTTCAAAGTGTTTTTTATTTTCAGATTTTGTTTAAGCAAACTAAATGCTTCCTTATTATGAGTATAATTTGGCTTCTCTTCCCATAGTGCTAATATATAAATCCTCTCCCCTATTTCAGTAAAACTTATTAAATTAACAGAAAAGGCACATACCTCATCTGGCTTGACACCCATTTCTGTCAAAGCTGACATAAAAAAGTTTGGAGATGGTTTGCCCACAACCTCGGCGGGTATATCACAGGCATACTGTAGCACAAGAGAGAATTAGATCAGGGGCAAGAGAAGCTTATGGTAACATGCATGCTAAGTAATGCATATGGGTAACTACCTCTAGTGCCTTCATATACGCCCCGACGTCTAACTTCAAGCCGTCTGTTTCCTTATAATAACGCCTAGGGGAGGAAAAAAAAAAACTCTAGTGTTCATGATATAAACTCAAACTGGTCAATTATTGTTGGCAAATATTTTTAACATACGAATTTGCCGTTTACAGTTATTGAAGAATAACCAAGTGAAAAGCCGTATTAGACTCTTAGGGAAAACATTGCCATTTCATTTTGGTTCTGTATATTGTGAATTACTGAAAAGATAACACAAAAATGAAAGATCCTCAGCAAAACACTATGCATTTTATATATGACACCACCAAATTAGAAAATGATCGCTGGAAATCACACTTGAAATCATGAATCAAAAGAGAAAATATAGCCTTCTTTGACAATTATTATCTCCTTATCAACGGTCAGATCAGATCTCCTGTGAATCTTTGCACTTGATTTCCCTATCTAAACACTATAACTACTTTAATCAGCCTTCTCGACAAGGAATGCATATAAAAAGTAAATACCTACATATGCATTTGTTTCATCTGCAATTAATTGATTAATGAATAAACAGCCTTAGGTAGAAGTTGCAGCAGAATGACCCCTCTTCATTCCGATATTTTATACAACCGATTGGCTGCTTTAAAGGGGCTTCTCGGCTATCATAAACATTAAAGTGCATATGATGGCTGACATATTCATTTAAAGACTGCACCTAAGCCACAGTGTCATATGCATCCATTCAGAGACTCCTATATTACATAGACTGCAAATACATATGATTTGGGGGTAAGTTAGATATGAGGTTAGTCACATACCCCTTTCCTAGTGATATGAGGATTGGTTTCTCCATGTTCAGTAACACCTGGAAGGCACGGTTCAGGTTCTGATAAGAAAAGTTTTCAGCAGCATCTCCAATTATGACACAATTGGGTTCGGATATATCGACTGAGTCAAACTCAGGCAGCAGGTCTGTCATGACGAGAATTCAACACAAGACAATCATGTCCTTGAGTTATCAGGTGTTTTATACCCGAAGCAGAACTTTCATCAATAAAGGGTATAAAAATTGCAATTTCTGTTTAAAGGTTCTTTTTTAATTATCAGAGGTTTATGAAATTATCAGCCTATGTGCAGCAAAACGGTTTACGGTCTAGAAAATTTGTTTAAAAAAGGAAAACGAGCAGCCACTTAAAGCAGGTAAAGTAAAGTAAAATAAAAACCCTTTTGGCCGATGAGGCAAGAAATCAGCCAAAATGTTGTTCCTTGATACATGGTTTCTAGGGCAAAGAAGTGTAGACTTAGCAAACTTTATACTGACCATCATGTACCAACAAGTGAGGACGCAATCCACGTTCCTTCAGAAGATTTCGTGCTGCGGGACCTGGTGCAGTTACTTCGTCTTCAAATATCGTAAAACCAAACCTTTGAAGTTTCCGGACAAAATGAGAGCGCGTGGCTTGGGACTCATTCGTGCAAAAACGTAATTTTAGCCCAGAGTGTCTTATCCTGCAGTATAAGCAGAAAACATTCAAATAAACTTTTCATATTCATCACTGGTTGGCTCAGCGCTGCTATGATGTAGCACTGCATGTACGTATATGATCAGGTGTAATTATGACCTTACACCAAGATATATCACACTTATGTCATTGTGATCTCACATGATAGTGGTTGCTATCCCAAATACTTGTTTCCCTTATGACAGAGAGAGAGATGAAAGAGCTTCTGAACATTTCACTCTATAAATAGGGTATCGCTGTCCTCCATTATTTGTCCTCACATTTTTGTGAGCACTTGGCATCTCGTTTGACATCTTGTGAGTTGTGTATGCTCCAGAAAATCAGTTTCTTTAAAAGGGACAGTCATGCCCATTTTCCCATGGCACAACAAAACAAAAGTCACATTTGATTTACTGTTCCGGTACATGTGATGTATGGGTTAATGTTTCATATAAACACCACTCGTTATTTTACTGCTCGGCTGCCCGATGACTTCCCGGAGCTCTGGGTATCGGTTGTTCTCACGTGCGCCCAGTTTCCTCCCACAGCACTGGTCTGAGAGATACCCTGTATAGGACATTACCGCGGTACCTGTCAGACTGGGTAGGTATTATTATTGCTGGAAGCGTGTGTTGAGGATAAGGTGGATTGTTAAACCTGGCTAGGACTATGGAACTGTGTGTGGGGTATTATGTATGCCAACTCAACCCCCTTGGTGCCTCTACCCTCAATATTATAAGGTTAAATACAGCTCTGCGGTTTGTCCCTGGCCATCAGACAGATGTAAATTATACATAGTACTTAGTGTGTAATTGCCCTTCATAACGTGAGCTTTTCTCTATTTAAATCAGGCCATTTGGATAAAGAGATAACGAGATCCCAACGTACGCTACTAATATGCCAGTGATGCGTGGCACACACAGAGGGTAATGATGCAGGTGAGCAAAACAGCCAAGGGACCAATTATCTCTAATAAATTACTTTGCGACCTTCTCAGAACAGTGAGCAGCGTTTGTGACAAGAGGGACGGAGGCATAGCATCTGTTCTTTCATGTACCAACAAAGTCCCCAACAAGTGCTACAGCTCGGTGCCAAGTCTACAAACACTATTAACAAGGCCAGATTTAGGAGCTTCAGGCCCTGGGGTAATTACACAGGAAGGGCGCCTTCTCTGGACTTCCTGCCTTGAAGCTTTTTTTCCCTCCTTTTTCTTTCTCTCTGCCTCTTGCGGTCTTTTTTTCCTTTTGTTCTATTCTTTCCCCCTTTCAGAACCTACCTCTCATCCTCCTCCTGCAACCTGCATTACGTGATGCAGGGCCAAATCCAGGCTTGTCTCACATAGGGAGATCACAACAGATTGCTTTTTGCCAGTTGCCGTTTGTTGCTGTACTGGCTTCCTTTGGTTATCCTGAGTTTGACCCTGATTTTGGCCATGAGCGCCAAACACCCACCGGAGGTTTACTTTGAGGGTCTTGCTATGGAGCCCTATGGAGCCCTTGCTATGGAGCTTGCTGATCACATTGTGATCAGTTCAAACATCAGGAGGAAGAGAGGGAGAAATTAAAAGGGATCTCAAGCCATCACGCACAAAAAAAACCAGAACAACTATACAAAAATGAAAACATTTTTTTTTCAAATTTCCACTATAAGTAAAAAAAAAATCAAAACCCCCAAACCCCTTAAGCCAATAGTAATATGGGGTAACGTGTAAAGCATAGATGTGGCCCTCCGGATCATTCACAGGAAATATGTGGGGTAGGACTGTAATCAGGAGATGTTGCTAAACATAAATCGGGCCATTGTTCAGCTGTGGCACTTATAGTAAAGAAGATTTTTTTTCTATTTTAGTATAGGTTTCTTTATCTAATCTCACTAATAATTATTATGTTTTATTTATTTCTATGATTTTAATAGGGACTGGATGTTATGGATGAAGGAGAGAGCAGAGTCATGTGTGACTCCAAGGCAGCGGTCAGTTGGTTGGATGGTAGAGTTGTCAACAGTAATGGAGATGTCAGGAATGGTGGACAGAGCGGATGGTGGGACTACCATAAACTCAGTTTTGGAGATGTTGAGCCTCGGGTAATGCGAGGCCATCCATCACGTGATTCCAGAGAGGAGATTATAGATTAGGGTGTCATCTGCAAATAGGTTGTACTGGAAGCCAAAGGAAGAAGGAGTTGTATGGCTCATTGTTCTATGAAAGAATAAAGTGTGCACACAAGCAATGCTCAGTCATTGGTCTTACATTACATTATCTGAGCCTCTGAGCCTCTGAGTTTTCAATTATAGCCTGTTGTTTTAACATGTATTCAAACTAATAAGAGCAAGGTAACTATATCACCATTTTATTCCTGGACATAAATGTGAATCCAGTTAGTGGCAGGAAAGTGCTTCCTTAGAAATCAATGGGAACACTTTGCATTCATTTGCACAGGGGTCTAGAGCTGATGAGAGGGTTGAATAGCACTTTAGGGAGATGTTTGTGGGGCGGCACATCTCCTGCACTGCAAATAGCTGGGGCGTAGGGGCGGCAAGTGCAGAATCCCCCACGTATTTGCAGGAATGACAATTTAAAGGGACCTTGCATCCACCATATGCATTAACGTGCATTTGATGGCTGGAGTGTCCTTTTATCAAAAAGAAACGGTGTGGACATCACTAATTGTATGCTAGATGTATTGCATTTCTGCCCCTGCGTTATAGATATTTTGTGCGGCTTCATTGGAACAATGATTCTGGTTGCAAAAGCAGGGAGGTAATCTGATACCGCATTTCAACAGATAATCATCCCTTCTGATCTTTTACGACTTCCACAAAACATCTGTGTTGGTAAAACAATTACCTGCATAAATGCTCTTGCTTTTTAATCATTAATTGGCTGCTGACAGGAATCTGAATTGAGATCAAGGCATCTGTTCCCTCATTAAAGGGACACAAAGCTTAATCACTAACACACTTCTACTCGTAAGAAGATGTACATCACTATAAGATGAGAAAAAAAGAATACAAAATACTTCCCACTTTCATATTCTAGAATAATTATTCGGTATGGGTAAGAAAATGACTTCTTAATTACCACATTTCTGTGTCTCCAAATTGTGTTAGATTGTAAGCTCATAAGAGCAGGGACTTTATCTTCTTCTGTACTAAGTCTTACTTTTATTATTGTTTAACTTGCATATTGTTTATATAATATATATATTTATGTTTTATATTGTTATCTTATTGTAATAGAGCTAAGGCATCTACTGGCACTCTATAAATAAAACAAGAACAATGCTAAAATACTAAATTACCTATGTCTGAGTTTAAACACCCCAATATGCTTAGTAAATAAGACCCCTTGTCAAGCACACTGGGACATTCAATGTAAAATAACACTCTAATAGATCAGTTTTAAAGTTTTCTTGCTTCTGGTCTGCTAAGGAGCCCCAGAGAAAGCATAGATGGCCCATTGTGTGACTGTAATTCCCATCATCCCCCATTGTTCTCTAATTGACCTCTGCCGATGCCTAGGATTCTCCCTCAACAATGCATTCCCCCCCACACAACAATCCATACTTGTATTTGCTTTGACTAACAACACTAAATTCTGCAGTTTTAAACTGAGATTGTAAGCTTTACAGGGCGGGGACCACCTTTCATAGTGTATTCTTACCTATTGTACCCCAATCAAAATATCCATAGACTATTGTACTTATTATATGACAGCACTTATTGTACCTGCCCTCTTTATTATACTGTAACTATTTTAAGAAAATAATACACATCCAGTTTTTAAATCTATAGGTTAAAATAAATGGATTGAACCATGTCATTTACACCCTTCACTAAATAGGTGAGAATGTTTTATGACTAAGGAAACACAATATGTTTGTGTCAAATGTCCCTATGGATTGTGTGCGTATACAAATACAAATACGTATACAAATACACTGTCTCACTTTATAGCTATCGTTCCATGGCCTAGGATGACTTTATGAGCGCTATCTGCTTGTTCCACCAACTATTGATGTCTTCTCACCATGGCTGGAGACATAGCAGGTAACCAGCAAACAGCTGCTCAAAGTTATTATCCTTTAGTTTTGTTGCACGAGTCCTCAAACAGAAGCTGACTTCGACCAGACAACAGCAAGCTGTAAATATCCAACTACCCCGTCTATTGATATGCAAGCAGGGCTCTGGCTGAGCTTGTGTGGCTAGCCAAGCCACGTACCTCCATATGCCAACACACAGTGTGTACGATGACCATATACAAATAAACATTGTTTAGGACATTACAGGCATTCCCCACGCTTGCCCTGGATACGGCTCCAGTAGTAGCTGAAATATGTGGAAACAATGTTAATCGAGACTGATTTATTCCTACACACAAGTGGTATACATAGGGTTAACCTCCTGATCAATGTACTGATACCTGATCAATGAACGGACCCGGGCAGGATTCCGTTTCTGATCAACCAACTGATAATTTCCTTAAGTGATCATCAATAGAATATTTACATATGAATGTCTTTGCCTTTCAAAAATTAACCCCTTAATGTCTTAAAAGTGTTCTGCAGAGCATTTTCATAGCAATGACGTGCGGGGCTATTTATTAAAGGGATGTAAGCAGGGGGCACTTCCTATTAAATGGGATACAAAGAAGGCTACATGTCCAGGATCAGATCTAAAATGGGCACAGGAGATAAGCGTCAATCACTACAAGTCTTCACTTTGATCCATGATCACGGTATAAATGTATCCACATGACAGGGCATTGTAAATATCCAACTAACCCAGGCATTCATATGCAAGTTGTACCTGCATACACCAGCCCATGACTCAGGAACCTTCTGTCACGGTAATTTGCTTCCAGTTGAAGAGGGGCAATATCCTTTTATTTATACCCCCGCTATTAACTTTAATTATCATATGTGGACGGTAACTACCAGGAACCTTACTACCCCCTGCAAGGATACATCATGCTTATGCTGACATCAGTCTGCTGTTCCTTACCTATTACTCTATCTGCCTCCTCACAATAGAACATCAGCTGGATCTTTACATGGAAAATAACGCTTGGTTAAAGAGTCTACATTTTAAACCCGATGCGCAGAAATCTCTCCGGTTGCAGATCAGTCTGATAAATGTTGCACCACAATATGCAGAATTCATACGCTGTACTCAATGTGCATAATGTGTATGAGTTATACATAGTGCCAGGTACCATGTCCAGACTAACCTGCAGCGAGTCAAATTCATAGGTGTCAGGTTTCAAATGGAACAGGTGGCCACTCCATAGCCGTACGGTCTGAGTGGCAAACTAAAGATCTGTGGTCCGCGTGTAGGTCATAACTTATATTAAGCGTGCAGTCGTGTTTCACGGTCTATATTTATATGGGGAGTAGTAGTTATTTCCAGAGGTATTGCTATCTTCCATTATGTGACCGCTATATATCATAAAGGGGAACTGCTGCCTCACTTATAAACTACCTATATCCAGTTCATTTTGCTTTTCAGTCAGTGTTTCCTTTTTAATTAATTGAAGCGTAAAGTGGAGTGGAGAGGTGGCAGCAAGTGGCAAAACTAACATATGCTATCAACTAAAGTTATCAGTATGATTTTTATGTAAATAATGACAAATTAAATCTGTTATGTGCTGAATAGAATTAATAAATTATGATCCTGTAATATCTTGTCACTTGTTAAACACACAATATTATGACATCACAGTCTACAATCTATAATTATTCTGCCTCTTTCTGCAGCATTTTTAATTAAAAGAACGACTGCAGGTACTAGTATTACTAGTATTTATTATTATTATTATTATACTAACTCATTTACACATAAGGGCGGGGATTAGTAAACCACGCCCCTTTCGCCGACCTCACCTGATATACTTAAGGACATGCCCCTTAATTTACAAACCACGCCCCTCAACTATTTGTCTTCCGCGCTTCACCTGTTTACTGCTTCTATGGAGCCCGGGATCACGGTACCCCCGGCAGCTCCGCCGCTGTCATACAAGACTCCGCTAACATCCAGCAACACGGCTCGGACTCCGTTAGCCCAAGTCGCCATGACCGATTGACCGGTTAAAGAGTGAAAAGTCCGCCTCTGATTACGTCAGAAGACACTGGTGCATCATGGAACATGTAGTCTGATATCATTCTGAGCGCAATCGTTTTATGGTCCTTTCGGGACGTTACACGGTTCGCCTTTAAGGCGTCGGTGATGAACATTCATCTTCTACACTTTCCTGATATGTTACATATCATATGATTAGATTAGGGGCCATTACAATAGGTAAAGGATTAAGGGAAATAAACTCTATATTCTTAGTCCTATTATTTCCACCTTCTAGCTATGTGACTACTTCTATAAATAAACATGAACAGAATTCTAAATCAGCACACCTTATGAAGAGACAAAGCTTGCCTTGAAGGCTTGCAGTCTTAATCTACTTGGTTGGCCCAAGGTCGCGATTTTCTCTTATTTCATTTAAAACCGTTTGTCCAAAGAATTTTATTAACATGCTTTGACATGAACAGAGAATATCGCAATCTGCCCAATTTTAACAGATTGTTACCAATTGTTATTTAATAGTAATTGATGTGTTAATCGTGACCCGTTGTCTGTTTTAGCCAAATAGTATTGTTTTTTTTTAATAAAGTGAAATTATAAAATGTTTGCCTATTTATTTATACTAAGCACACAGGTTTAGTGTAGAACACACTTTGAAGGCAACTTTTCCAACCAACTTGTGTTCTTAAATCAACCGACTTTTTATTGACACGCTTCCTACTGAAGGCCCATCAACCTCCGCATAGTCCTGTTTGTTGACATGGCGCGGGGAAGTTGCCGCGTTCAGCCAACGCACAGAGACTGAACGTGAACACTGTTTGTTTCTGAAAGAGATTTCTCTCCAAGAGGGAAATAACTTGGGTTGCTTCACTGATCCTTGAATGAAGAGCCACAAATGCCCCGTTTAATAGTAGAGCTGAAACCTTATCAGGGCTTTAAACCTGTAAACTAGTCCTTAGTGTGTGTCAAGAAAAGAGGTTCTGTATATAGTGTTTCTTAGAATAACCCTGGAGACGTTGATAAGAACACAGAGGCCCATAGGTACCTTCCTTGTGCACTTAATGGATAATCTGCCACTGATTTGGGGCATCTATTTAGGCAGCTTTTCCATTTGGAAAATAGACCTCTAAGGCATCCTGAAAGGCAGACAAAGGTGTATGGCCCATGACGATAAACGATGTGTGGCCCATAATGATCCTTTGCCTGAAATATGCACCCCACATGTTCAGGGGTAAATTGTAAAGATTTCACCCACACAAACCTATGCTATTGTATTATTACACTTGTGCATGCGGATGCGCCACCATGTTGCACCGAATTCACGTTAGGGCAAAACGCGCTTTCAGTGACATCCACTCCCCCGACTAGAGGAGTTCGGTAAATGTTCCTACAGGGTTATGTCCGCGGAGATGCGGAGGATGATAAAGGATTTAAGACAGCAGATTTGGAATAGAAGAGAGATGATAAAAGATAGAGGATGAAAAAGATGCAGTAAGGGGTCGGCAGAGAAGGTAAGCAAACATTTAGAAAGCGTGAGTGAATGAGAACGAGGGAGTGCGTGAGAATGAATAAGAGTGAGTATAGGCACCGGGCAATGAATTTTGTTGCCAAATTAAAAATGCCACCACATTTTCAGCCAAATAAAATTAGTTGTCCAAAAACAAATGGGCCAAAAAGAAACCAAAAAAAAAATGTCGTTTTTGGCCAATTTGCTCATGTATAGTATTTGTTATCTATGAAGTAGTCTCAGACATTGGCTTTTCCATTTTTACCATGGATATTGTAGATCGTACTTGCAAAGTAAGAAGTATATGACAGTTTGTTCAGTCAACTACTTGTCTGAAGACCAAGGTGTACAGATCAGCCTTATCAGCCCATGCCACATGCTGAGCGTATTGATTTCAGCTTGTTCTACTCATCAGGAAAGGTTGGGGTTGAAACACACCCAGGATCAAAGTAATTTGAAGGTAGCACTCTGACAGAATATTAATACATCTGAGCACATACCAGTATTAGCGACCGAGAGATATGATCCACAGTTCCTTGAGACATGTTAATAATACAGTAATAGCTTGGATTTAATGAACTGGCTTCAATAATATCACCGCAGCGGTGAGTAATCCATGCAGACACGGCTGGGGTACAATTCAGTTACAACCTGGAAAATCATCTCAGGATTGTCAGGTTTTGTGCAAACATCAGTGTCCTGGAAGCCTCTGTAATCTCTATTGGGCTGTCCTATTATCTTGGGCAAAACGGAGTCGCCCTGGGCCCCGTGCCCCCCCTTTCCTGCATTCATAACCACCGCATTGCTGTAAATAAGCTTCACTGTGAAAAAATGCAGAGCTCTCACGTTCTCAACGCTTCTCTCAGGGCAGTTACCTGACATTGTTGCTGATAAGACCCAACAAAAGTCAAGTCACCCCACTGGGGATGGCCTTGCCCCTATATGCTGGAATTGGGGAGTAATACTGTATAAATGAATAACCTTCCATGAGGTTCTGCAGCAGGTTTTTGTTAATGCCCTCACCTTTGATGACCACTAAATCAATCTAATTTTCCCTTTAGATCAACCGCTTACTGATCTTTCCCTGATTGGTCAATATTTACATTTACATTTACATTTTTTCATCGAGACTATGCCTTTCATAGACTTTCATAATCCCAGAGATTTTGATTGGCTTTTAGATTTTTGTAAAGAGCTTTTATATTTTTTAGATTTTAGATTTTTTGCAAAGAGCTTTTAGATTTTTGTAAAGTGATCAATCTACTATAAATTAATCCGACCTTCAAAGTAAAAGTGAGTAATGTGATCAAACTCCTGCCTCTAACAAGCTCTAATTTGTTAATGTATAACATATATATATATATATATATATATATATATATATATATATATATATATATATAGGTAGCATACACTGTCATTTATATGACATGGGAATGTGTTACAAAAAAGTGCAACATATTTTAAATATATGTATCATATGTTACATTAGTTTCATGTCAGTGTAGAAGACCAAATTAATAAATGTAGGCTTGAAATGTGCTTTGCTTTTTATGTATTTATGTAGCTAAAGTGCCGAAATCCCTCCTAGGAAAATAATAAGACTAACAAGTAATATCCATGAAATACCAAAGTAATAAATAAGTCAAAGGTCTGTCTTTAGTAAAACTAAAGTAATTCTGCATATGAATGAGACATGGCACACGTCTGCTGCTCCAAGGTTTAAATAGTCAGAACTATTCTCTGATTCAGTTGAAAGTGTGAGCAGATGCTCACAGGATGGGGTAATGTATATGTTTAAGGCACATCTAGACATGAAAAGGTATAAACAATACTGAGACAGTGAGTGCAATTAAATGGACTGGGTACCAAAGAGAGATGGACTGCTCTCCTCCGCCCTGGGCTTGTAGCCTTTGTCCTTGTAGATGAGTGGGTTCTCCTCCCCTGGCTGCTCCAGTGTCTCCTCCTCTTCAGGATGTCCAGGCTTTTACAGACAGTTGTGGTCAGAGTGAGAGGAGAGCAGGAAGGATTCTCACAGACCAACAAGCCACCAACCCAGATCAGGGTGTATGAGTTCTATGAATCCTTCATCAGATCAGTAGCAGCATTTCTGTGGAACATTCGGGGTTCTAGGTACTTGTTACTTCAGGGCAGCTGACTGATCATCGCAGAGATTATTTGGCAGTCAATGGGGATGCTGAACTATGATGATGGGGAGGAAAAACTTGTCACTGGATCGAGAAACCTCCACACTCCTTTCTCTATAGAGCACATCCTGAGGCATGCAAAGAGCAAGGACCAAGAAACAGGAGAGGAGCCCCCGACAGCAACAGAAAAAGGAGGTAAGTGTGATGGAGGAGTGGAGGTACAGCGCTCTAATATATAGTGATATTATATTAAGTTGCTGGTAAGGTGGAACACATATCATCATCTTCAGTTGGGGCAATTCGTTTCAGGATGGATAGGGTCCTGAATGAGTTCCCAAGCAGAACAGGCACCCCAACAACCGTGCTGAGTTTAAACAGCAACTGAGAAATCTAATTAGCTCTAGAAAAGATCCTGGGCTTACAAGAACTCAAGCTGGACTACTAGATGTGCATCAGGACTTTCAAATCAAAACTTAATTACTTCGGTGTAAAGTTTGGCCAATCCTGGAATCCACTTTTTATTGGAATATAACTCGCATGACATCCCTACTAAAGTATGGAGACTTGGAATAAATGACGTGTAATTTTAGTGAGGCTATATAAAAAGGGGTTAATGAGATTGGGGTAAATAAGGATCTCATATATTGCTGCACTGATGGGGCATTTCCAATGGATACAACATGATCGTGTTACATGATCAATAAACTGCTGATGTTGTTAACTACTTATTAACAGTTTAGATAACTTTACTTACCTTTTACCGTTAATATAAGAAAATTTGGCTATTCTTTGGTGGAATTATTGTTGCTGTCACATTTCAGAACTGATATCAATGTCTTTTATTCAATATTATAAATTTAGTGACAGTGAGAAGATAATAGAACATGCAGAATACTTAGTTTTTAACTCTTACATCCCCTAACATATACTGTTTTCTTACTTCTGGCAAGAGGGCACATTTTGTAAAATGATTTTAGGGTTATAGTAGAGGGTCTCTAGGCTGGACTTGCCATTGGGCAGAATATTGATAACCATCCCCTGGCTATAGGACAAAGCAACCGGCACACCTGGTTAAGAAGTAACTGATAAAGGACATCGGTGTTTTAACATAAAAATAGTGTCTGACCTAAAACATCATCTCTTTGGATTACACAACAAGTGGGCTACAAAGTCCACCCAACACCAAGTGACAACTCTGACTGAAGGAACCTGGTAGCTTTTTTTCTTGAAAATCCTCAGTGGGTTTAAGAGGTGATGACTTACAGATAAGACCCCCTGATTGCTGGGAGCCTGGGACCTCTGATAATTACTCTGCCCCCTATGGGAGGCAGGGGCAAGCAGGTTTGGATGTAAGCGGTCCTGTCTCTGGCAGAGATCAATATCCCATTACTTGAGGCTGCATATCTCTGTGCACAAGGCTCGGAGACTCTTTAACTGACGTGAAGAACCTGTATTAAAGAGATGACAGATATCGATCCTCATCATAACCTGGTCACTCCATTAGATCACAGGGAAACGGGCAATTTCTCCTCAATAACCCTTGTCTGATAATGAGATCGGTTAGTCTGAGCCATGTCTAACTGGACTGCAGCATGCAATTTATGAAAACCACACTGTTAGTAAGAGATGTAAACTGGTGACTGTGGAGCACTCTGTACTGCAGCACTAGTGGGGGTAGTTTGTATTTAATGATGCAATAAAAGAAATTCTGAACTCCCAGATGTCTGTTAAGGATGGCTGCACATCTATTAGCAGGTGCCTCTTCATTCATGAGTATTGTTCAAATTCCCCTGCATCATATTTGGGCAAATAGCACCCATCACATGCTGTGAGCCAAGGGCTTTCTGCTGCTTCTGCTGCTGCTGATGATGATGACAGTTGTTGGCAATGTAACATTAGGAACAAAAGCAAGCAAAGCATTTGTCATGTGCCAATAATTTGACTAGTAATAATATAAATAGCAATTGGATCATAATTCTGGCAAGCATGGACCTGCTGTTGCTCAAAGAAAGCAGCCTTCTGGGTCATCATTCCTTGACCAGGTGAATATCATGGGAGTTATATAGCTGGCATACTAGATTGTGCTACCCTAAGGTTAGTTTGTGCAGCATCCTGTTGTGTTGGAGGATATGTGTAAAGCTTTACATTGGCTTATATGTTTAAATGCATGTCACATTTAGAATATTACTGATGTGTACACATACATGTGTCTTAAAAATTAGGCAAGTCAGAGAACAGAATAACAATGATCAACAATGATCACATAACATTGTGGAAACATATATCTGGCAAGGCTGAAAAAACAAAGGGAAATCAAAATGTATTATTCAAAATGGAATTAAACAGGTTTTTTTTAATTAAATCAATAATTCTATAACAGTTTACAACCTTCTACAATAATTACCATTTCTCATACCACTTAATATTCTTTCACAAAAGCAGGTAAAGGTGATGTGGCATAATTGCCCCTTGTGCCTATACTTTAAAGGGACGCTTTGACGGAGTTTGTAGCACAGATCATCTCAGCTACCATATATACGAGTTGAACTCTTCTTGATGTCTAAGTTGAGCTGACATTTGAACAAATCGTATTTAAGTAACCTGCCTGCATCAGTACAAGCATGCAGGAAAATGGGACAGAATTGTCTTAAATAAAACCACATGCAGCTTTGTATTGATTGTTGATGTTTCAATACCGCCATGGCACCTCAACTTTATACCCTTTATCAAAAGCACACAAGCTGACAGTAGCTAGCTTTGTATTTTCATTTCTACGCGGTAAAACAGTAACAGGAAACAGGGGCAAAACTCATCTATACATTGTGCAAGCCAAATTGCTAGTAAATGTATAGAATAAAAAATATCTAGTATGTCTCGTTAAGTAATTTGTCATTATAAAGAACCAAACAGGTTCAGGTGGACTGTAGGTAGGCTCCACATATGAAAATCGCAATATACTTGCTCAATGACTCCATCTCTCTACTGAAAAAGTGTCTTCCATTGAAAACTTAAAAAAATTAAGTTCTCAGATGAATTAATAAAAACGAATCCACTGAAAGTATTGGTAGTTTTATGCTCTGGTAATTTATGTAAGGATTTGTGTTGACGGGCTCATTCATGCACTTTGTAACTCCTCTGTCATAACTTATATTAAGACTGTTGCGTTGCTCTATTGTAGGCCATGATAACCAATTTTTGCATGATGTCCTCCTTCTCTATTGCAGATGTAACATTGTTGGCTAGTGGTGCACAGCAAGATGAAGCAGGATCTTCTCTGGACACAAGACCAGATGATCCAGAAGAAATGTCAGAGAAAGAGCATAAAAACATCAAGCTTCAATCCACCAACTGTAAACCTCGACGGGCACGCACCGCTTTTACATATGAGCAACTAGTGGCCCTTGAAAGCCGCTTCCGTAGTAGTCGCTATTTGTCAGTGTGTGAGAGACTCAGTTTGGCACTGCCCCTCCGACTAACAGAGACCCAAGTCAAGATCTGGTTCCAGAACCGCAGAACTAAATGGAAGAAGCAGCAGCCTGCAAGGAATTTAGAGGGTACAGGGTGTAGCCCGCAAAGCTGCCCCATGAGCTCTGGCACCCAATTTATCTCATCCTTCCCATCCTATCCCTGCACAACACACATCTCACATATGAACCCAAGCCCAGACCACCATCAGTCTCCTTTTCCCAGTCTTCTTCTCGCCAGCTCCTTCCCATGTTTCCCAGCAGGTGGCACATTTTCCCACTATGTTGGTCCATCTGGACTTGCACCCTTTTACAGCCCTGCTGTGTGACTGATCTCACTAAAAGTCTGGGTGGAAAAAAACTGTTGAGAGCCACATTCATCAATATTCATCTAAATGGGCTGACAGAAGTTTTGGGGAGAGAAGCCGTACCATTGTACCCATTGTTCCATATGCACTATGTTTTGTTTTCACGGTTCTTCATCTTCCTCTTTGCAAGCAAAGTCATGTTTCATAAAGAATACGTATGACATCCCAGTAATATATAAGTAAGCTATAATTGACCAGCATTATTCTCTTTAGGGATTATAGGATTGTATCATGCCTTAATGTTAAAATTAAGATGATTTTATTGGTATTAAAATATCAAACCTGTGTAAGCTTGCAGAACATGAAGAGGTTCTGTAAAATGACTACATGACTACGCATTCATGCATACACTTGCACAGAAGTAAAATGCCAAATTTGCTTAGATGTACAAAAAACAAATACATTTTTGTAAAAAAAAAAAAATAATAAATGTGTGCTGTAAATCTAGATCCATGAAAGGTATATAACACAGTTTAGCTCACTGACACTCATGCGCAGTATGAAACACCCAGGTGGCTACATTCTACATCAGACGGATCAGCTGATGGAGGTGAGTTGGATGTTCCTTTGGACACCGGCCCACCATGCAATTGCTCGGTGTCCTTTGTTAAAGCAAAGTGAACTCAGTGAGTTGAAATATTCCATATAGTCTCAACCCAGATGAAAACGGGGAATAAACCTGTGACATCACAAGCAGCACAATAGTTACTTATCAGCTCTTTCAGGGAAATATTGTGTGTATCAGCGTTAAAAAAATAAAAGTACTTTAAAAATAGTTTGTTACAAAGTAAATGACCTTGAGTGTACACACAATAATACATTATATATTATTATATATTTAAGCGTCAGGTCTGAGCCGCGGGCACACCATATTGCTGCAGGTGGGCAAAGGGGCAAAGGGGCAAATGATTATGGAGGAATTCTGCATGATCATCCCATGCATTTACAAAGAGGATACAACACAAATATGTTAATCTCTCAGCTATCATACGCATTAAAGAGTCTCTTTAAAGGGAATTTACTACATGTCTCCTACCACTGTCTTTTCCACAAGCTGACCCATCACTCCACACTAAGTAAATGAAAAGTGTGGAAAACCATACAAATTATGATTAATACATTTTATAAATTCATTGTTTTTAGAACTAGTGAGTACACTAAGCATTAAGTATTAAATGATGCTGCTGTTATTTGTTAATTTCAGTATAAATAGCTTAAGGTGTAGTTTTTCTTTACCTAGCATTGTTTAGTTCTCAGGGAATAGTCATTTGATAATATAACTCCAAGCTTGGAAAGTTATGGGAAAACCTTTGAAGAAGAAGAAAAAGGGGAATCAGCGGGAAAAGGAGGTAAGGAGGCAGTCACGCCTGTTTCTTTTTCAGTGATCGGTGAAATGTATTAATTAGATGAATTACGTGTGTTTGAGGCACTGGCGTACCTACAGGAGTCGCAACTGCAACCGGGCACGTGTCTTGAGGGGGCCCGGTGCTACCCCGATACGTTCCTGTCTCCTGGTACCGGTTCAAAATAGTTTAGAAAGGGCCCTTTCTAAACTATCACGTGACCCCGTGGTGAAACTGAGGTTGCGCACACACTGCGTGCGAGCAGCCGGATAGCAAGCAGAATGAGGTAAGCAGGAGTATGTGTGTATGTATGATTATTAGTATGTATGTCTAATTGTGTGTGTGTGTGTGTGTGTGTGTGTGAGCCTGGATGTGTAATTGTCTGTGTGAGCATAGATGTGTAATTGTGTGTGTAAGAGCATAGATGTGTAATTGTGTGTGTGAGAGCATAGATGTGTAATTATGTGTGAACATGCATGTGTAATTGTTTGTGTGAATGTATATGTAAGTATGGTGAGATGGAGTGTGTGTTAGAATGAATGTGTACATGTGTGTGAGTGGGTATGAGTAAATGTGTGTAATTTGTGTGTTTACATACGTGTGCCAGAGTATATGTTGGAAGCAGGGGCAAGGGGCAAAGAAGGCACAGACAAGTTTGGGGGCAATGATGGCGCATACCAGCTGTTGGGGGGGGGGCGAGCAATTTTCGCCCCAGGGCCCCGTGGTTTCTGGTTACGGCCCTGGTTCGAGGACCAACTAAAAACCTACATGTTGCCCCTTATTAGCGTTGCTTCACTTAAACAAGAGAGGTTTATTCACTAAAGACATAGTTGTAGTTTCAACTCCCTCATTCAGTATTGTTATAAAGAGTGAACACTGACAGGTTTCTCTAGCAAACAGTTGTGTAATGTATAAGTCAAAGACTGAAAAAATCCCCCTGATCTCATTATGCATTATTCGGGGCTAGTATAAATGCCTGGTGGCCATGATGGCTACAAAGTGTACTCTTTTGGCTGTTTTGCATATTTTTGGTTAAACTCTTTCTTCCAACAAATCACACAAAAATAATCGCAGGCCCCTGAAGGTTTTGGCACCAGTGTTCTATGCAGATTAGTGAATGCCTGCGTGCTCACTCGGTACACGGTGAATATACCCGTCTGGAGTCATATGTACGTGTCAGCACAATATTTATAGACCGGCAGCCTGGCACGCGCACTCTTCTGCATCTGTATCCTCAAAGGGCTGGTGGAGGGAGATGGCGCGTTCGACCCCTTTGATTGGTAGGGGTGTGTCACGGAGGCCAATCAGCGAGAACCTCTCCGTTGTACGTCACGCGCTGCCGGTGCATATAATGTCCGCGGGCGCGCGCTATTCTACTTGCAGCTGTGTTTGTCTGGGAGTTGATTGATCGCCAAGGTCCGTGCAGCAGGTAATGGGTACTGCCAGCCTTCTCAGGTCACTTCGGGGGTTATGTTAGTGGCTGACGCCGGCCGCCTGCTTATTAATGGCTAACAATGCCCTGATGTTTAATGCTGTGATTCCTTCTCGTCAGGGCATCTGATCGCCTCTTGCATCGCGAGATGGCGATGGTGCCAAAAACGCAGCTGATTAACTAATGAAGGCTCTTCCCGTTTCTCTTTCACCAAGGCCTAGTCTTTTCGTTTAAGGGACTCAAAGAGTTAATGATCCAATGACTGATGGGCAGCATTAATGCCAAGCGCATTCCTGACTGGGCCTCCTTCTTGGCCTCGCGTCCTATCACCCTCAGGCATTTTGGGTGGGCCAATGTGCAATAATATAAACAGGTTTTATAATTGTATATAGTTTTAGGTACTGGGCATAGCGAAGACCCCCGCAGTGAAGTATTAGCACCCCTGTCTACATGAAAACTTCCTTCCTGATCTTTGTAGTGCTTTATAAGACCCTTTGGGCCTCTTAACGGACTGCTGGGCCTTTTCTATTACAATAAATGCTATTTTATGTATAAATATCTGTGTAACTCTAAGGGGATGGGACTTTTCCCATGCACGGTTTTTGGTAAGTCCTATCTCTCTGGTATATATGTGAACTTTTTCTTCCTATCCCAGTGGATATGTACTTAGATTTTGTCAAACTAAATGTATCTTTCTGCTTGTAAAAGCTGGGTAGGGCAGCGGGCTCCTAACACTGAAGGGCATTGGGAGCGATGACTTGTGAGCAACTTTAATCTAATGGTGCGGCGTAGGTTAAGAATGATCATTCATTGACGTAAACAATAGACCCCTCACCACCAGAGTACTGAATGTGAATTTTGGTGTTATTCACAAGTGGAAATGAGTTACTGAAGCAAGGAGGGCAAGTCCTGGACCACATGGCCCCACAGGCTCCCCTGATATCATCATTTTGTTAGCCTCATGTTTTTAGACAATTCTTGTGTTTACTGAGTTTTATTTATAAACACTTATAGTTCTGCTTTAGTGTTTTATCTATTGTTATAGGGGCTTTTAAGACCACGAACCATGCACCAAACACTCCGAGCTTGTAGAGTAAAGACATCGGGGGGGGAAGGGGGACAAAGATTTTGGCCCCAATATGGCAACCAACGCTTTGAGCCTATATCCCGAGGAAGACTATGCCGCTGCACGGCTCCCAGCTGCCTGGGACATCTAGTGCCGAGGCTGGCCCTGCTAGCAAGACCAGGGTTAAGGAAATGTGTTTTTTTCCCACCTTGCTAATGTAGTGACTGTGTGCACTTTGTTGTTCCATGGGTGGGGTGTTTACTACCTCTGGCAAAATACCGCATTTAGTTTAGCTGTCTCGAACTCAACTAGGAAAAATGTCTGTTTCCGAACATGTTAATTACTGTAATGTTTGGCTTCTACCCTTTCATACGTGGCAGTGAGTAAAGGGGATAATTAGACACTGGGTTGCTTAAGGATGATGGGAGTTATGGTGCTCCAACTTCATCTGGGCTTCAGATTGTCTAGAAGACTGGCTGTAGGTATGGGAGTTGTACCTTCAGCTGGGTGGTCTGCTTTAAGTTCTAGATTCTGCAACTCGGCTCAATTGGCTGCATTTAATGTACACTAGTTTTACAGTAAATATACTGATAAATGTTCATTGTGTGTGAATAGATTTTTTTTATTTTTTTTTGGCCTTGGCAAGTCATTCATTGACTATAATTGGATACTCTTGCAACCTTTCACAAGCGGTGAGGTCAAGCTACCCCGGGTAGGTGGGGAAGGTGTTCTGCGGGGTGTGTAGGACTGCGGCTTATGACTGGCTGCTGCCCGGAGGAGTGTTGGATGGTCTGTACAGCGTGGCTTAGTCACTTTTGGCTGCTCGTTCACTCTTAGTCAGTGTTATTGCATCAGACGGGAAGTTTGGCAAGTGTTTTGTAGATCTAGTTGTTTATACTTGTATCCAGTCAATACCTTGTAATAGCCCTGATTACCTTTATATTCTGACGTTTCTGGTAGCTCTACACATGGGGCCATCTGGTAACAGAGCTTCAGATTACAGCAGAAATATACCTTTATATCCAGTGTGGTTTTTGTTTCGGAGTTATGACTTCTGTTTTTAACTTATTTTTAGGGAACATGATACTGTCCTAATTCTGGGTACAGTAGCTGACAGGCTGGTAAATAGGTCAAAAGATCCGCTGTCCCCAGGACCCATGTAAGTGGTCTCGATGATGATACAAAGGAAGTGAAATTATGCTTTATGAAAGTGTGTTCTATACACGTTGGCAGGAGCGGATGGGATGCTTAGTAAGCAGAATGCTTGGCTTTGTATTAAAGATACACTGGGTGCCTTTCCTCTACATAGGAGTCTGAATAACGAGACATACTATTGACACCGGCATCCAACCTGCATTTAATTCACACTTGTACCCCTCTTAAGTTATTTAAATTTATATTGGGATGACTGCCAATGGCATGGAGTAGACAACTATCCAGTGTTAAGTGTGATCCTGAGCGATGGAGAACTGGATAACCCTGTAGACCATTTTGCAGGCACAAATTACCAGCGGGAATACTGATAGTGCTCTTGTCTGGTACCATTGCTAAAAAACAGCGGACCTGAAATTGTGTTCCCCCGCATTAATTTTTGCTAGCTGCCATTCAATTCCTGCATCTCCGGGTCTTGATGTTGCAAAAGAATGCCTGTGACTAGAAAAGATGGCAAAAAACTTTGAATTGCTCAGCAAGTTGTAGCTATACTCCATGTAACACAATATAGGGAGCTTCCTTGATGCGTTCCAGCAGGTTGACCTTGGATAAGATGAGATGGTGCGGTGTTGGTTGGCATTGACGTAGAACAGTGAGGTTTAGAGTAAATATGAGCCAAAACGAATATTTGCTAGGCATAGCCTGTTGTGCCAAAGGGTATCTCTACCCAAGTTGTTTTCAGGCTTTTTTGTCTCGTCATTAACGTAATAAATAACCTTTATTTAAACACTTATTTAAGCTCAATGAATAGCAGGGCCAGGACCACATTTTAGTACAAATGAAAAGCTTTGGCCATTCAGCCTTTGAATTTTAATAAAGGTTTAATAAGCTATGGGAGAATTGTTAGAACAAGAGGTCTAGCTGTGAATTTTAAAAAAAAATATACAATAAGGCAGTATAGGCATCTTAATGTCAGATGAGACTTGGTTCC
Organism: Spea multiplicata; assembly: GCA_009364415.1. Classification (NCBI taxonomy): domain Eukaryota; kingdom Metazoa; phylum Chordata; class Amphibia; order Anura; family Pelobatidae; genus Spea; species Spea multiplicata. The sequence continues at coordinate 16,162 of VKOC01002210.1, read as the reverse complement.
AATTCAGGTTAAAGTCTTTTTACGGTAGAAACGGCAGGCTAGACTCACTAAGTGGCTTTTATCTGCCATTAAAATCAGTTAAAGTAAATGTCTAGACGTGAAGGTTACTGCTATGTCTTGCTATCCCTTTGAGGATGTGGCACTGGTGAGCTGCTGTTCCAGCTGGATCATTTTCAGATTGCTGGGGTCCTGCTGACTAAGTAATTGTATAAAGGTGTAAAGCCCTGTACCTCTTTGGTAAATGTCAGGACACTGGCTAATACGCAGCTGTGGGTATGTGCCCTCAACGTTGCATCATTTCCAGCATTAAACACGAAAGCATAAGCCTTGGTCAAGGTAAAAATGAAAATGCTATTGGAAATGGTGGCATGAGGCTAGTTAATGGTTGGCCCAAATGTAATGTTCTTTGATAAGGGTTTTGCTAAGGTTGTCACTTCTGGGTATGAAGAAATGATGGACCCTGTGACCTCCTGCTGTCTGTAGTTTTCCGTACCCCTCTACCAAGTTTCTACCATGTCTCCTTTCTTCCAGAGCAGTACATTGCTTTGGTCTTCAAGGCTTGAGATTGTGTTTTGAAGAATTCCAAGAATATTGTTTTTATAAAATGTAACGCTGGCTTAACTTTGACACTTGCTGTTCTCAAGTAACCTGAGGCATGAGCCAATATATTGCAAAAGCAAAGGGGACCCTGTATATTGCTGATTCCTTCCATTTCAAGAGGATGTTTGAACTATAGGACCTTGGGCTCAACTGATAAGTCGCTCAAGAATGGTGCTAAACATAAATACAGAACACCCAGCTAGACACTGAATATTATAAAATATATGTTTATTATAGGAAAAACATATAAAGCATATGACAAAATTAGTCCATTGCACCCTTTAAATTCAGCTGGGGCCCCCTTCATCAGTGCTGGTCTTGACAACTTGGCTTCCTTAAGCATCTTCTCCCCTTAAGGACAATGGGTGGTCCCTAAACCCACTGAAAACAATGCATTTTGAGCCCTTACATGTATGGGCTTTGTCATTAAGGGGTTAAACCTACAAGTGCTGCCACCATGAAATGCCTGTAATCCTGCAGTAACATCTGATGGGTAGTCTTAATCTGACAAGCTGATGAGAAGTTGTGGGTCTTTAGTTTGAGAAGGTTCTTTAAACTGTGTAGTTTAGGCCCGCTTGGTGATAACTTTGTTACCGTTTCTCTTTGCAGGCAGTACATACAGTATCCTTTCAGACATGTTTTCCAAGCTGATCCAGAGGCGCACTTTGGGTGCCCTCTACTGCAACCTCAAAGCACCAATGAGCTCAGCTGGGACAGCTGCCACCGAGAAACCCGTGGAAGAGTCATTAACCTCAGAATATGTGTTCGACAGAGAAGCTAAATATGGAGCACACAACTACCACCCACTCCCTGTAGCACTTGAACGCGGGGAAGGTTTGTCTTTATAATTTTCCATTTGTTTAAAGCTAATGTATAATAGAACTCATTGCCGGTATTACTGTCTAGTAATACAAAGACACCCCCATTATATATATATATATATATATATTTCACCTTCCTGTGTTTGCCCTGAACCCTTGCTGTAGGTACATGGTGACTAGTACTGGAAACTACATAGTAAAAGGGTTTCTCTCTAGTGCTTACTTTGCTCACAGAACTGATCTCATGCTTGCTTGTGAAGGAGGACTTAATTGATGGTCCCAAACTGTTCTGAAATACTTTGTCATTAATCTCTGATTTTTTTTTTTTATTTCTCCTGTCTCATAAACATCCTTTTCTCCCCAAGGTATATATGTGTGGGATGTGGAAGGCCGAAGGTATTTTGACTTTCTGAGTGCTTACAGTGCGGTGAACCAAGGACATTGCCACCCAAAGATAGTCGGTGCCCTGAAGGCTCAGGCAGACAAACTGACACTCACATCAAGGGCTTTCTACAATGATGTGCTGGGAGAGTATGAGGAATACATAACCAAGCTGTTCAACTACAACAAAGTGCTGCCCATGAACACAGGTAGTTTTTGATTAATTAAAAAGTCAGCAGTTGGTGTCCCTCTCCTCACCGCTATACTTCAGGCTCATAAACAAATTGTGCCATCAGGTGTGAAAGTGATGCAGAGGAGCAGACACAGGATTAAAATCGGCCTGAGCAGTTTAAAGGTCCGGCACCAGTAAATGTATTGGAGGCATAATTGGGCACAGGCATTTGTGCCTAGTGCTATAGCTCTGTTTCCCAGGGTGAAACTGGGAAGGACGATGCTGCCTTGGCTCAATAATGTAAATGTGGCCAGTAGCTGGATATGACAGGCTGGACCTTACATCTTTATGATCAGAAAGTGTGGCCAGGCATATCCAGCCAGTGGCTGCGCAGGTAGATCAGATATATAGTATGCACATACATACTTGTACACTTTCTCACCAGCCTCTCGTCTATGCGGTTCATGCAGCTCTTTCCTCACATGAGCCCGGTCTTTGCTGTAGCTTGCATTCTGCTGCCACCCTTCTGTCTGAGTCATGTAATGTAAATGACTCGTTCACTAAATGTTACGTAACGGATTGAAGATGGTGCTTTTTAGTTACATAATTGTTCCTTGCTGTAGGTGTTGAAGGTGGAGAAACTGCCTGCAAACTGGCTCGCAAGTGGGCATATACGGTGAAGGGCATTCCAAAGTACAAGGCACAGATTATTTTTGCCGGTAAGATCTGAAGATATAGTTTAAGTATACTGAAACTTCATTTTTTACATTTGCAAAGATTCTCACTTAACTCAATGTTTTAGTATCTGGTTCGCTCCAGAGTGATATTGTGCAAGTTAATGTGTGCATATTGATGGTAGACTGTTAATTATTGAAACTACTTTAAAGGTCATGGTGGCCTTTCTAGTCTTTCCAATCAATTTCAATTCATCTGACTCTGTATGTACTAACAGACAATTCTATCTCTAGCTGGCAATTTCTGGGGAAGAACGCTGTCTGCTATATCAAGCTCTACAGACCCATCCAGCTATGAGGGTTTTGGACCATTCATGCCTGGCTTTAAAATAATTCCTTACAATGACCTACCTGCTCTCGAGGTACCAGTAATAACACATCTTGGGTTATAGTTTTTATTATTTTACTCTTTGATTCTGTTTGTGCCTTAAATTCTCACTGAACAATCCTCCGCATGACATAAGAACCTCTCTCCTCGGGGCTCCAAGCATCACAGATCAGCCCAACTAGAGTTTATTTGGTGTAATTTCTAAAGCTTCCTTACATTTTCTATAAATTTCACTTCTAGTATGTTTTGTATTAAGAAGCTCTTATACAAAGCTTTTTGTCCCGATGCAGAAGACTATAGTCCCTATGTACACCCCACCACCACTGTTATCTTAAGCCATGCAGTCTTGCTTTTCTTTAGTTTGGCTAAAGTAACACACTCGGCAATGAAGGCTGATCTTAAAGTGCTAAACTGGGCCCCTTACCACTTTAATTTTTTCACAGCGAGCTCTACAAGACCCAAATGTGGCTGCTTTCATGGTGGAACCAATTCAGGGTGAAGCTGGGGTTATCGTTCCTGATGAGGGATACCTCACTGGGGTGCGAAAGCTGTGTACAGCACACAATGTGAGTAGTTATGTGTAATCATAGTGTATATTACCTGTAGATATGTATGGATAACTGATTTCACTGTCTGTTTAGGTCCTGTTCATTGCAGATGAGGTACAGACTGGATTGGCCAGAACTGGCAAGATGCTTGCAGTGGACCATGAAAATGTCCGACCAGATATTGTAACCCTTGGAAAAGCACTCTCTGGAGGAGTTTACCCTGTAAGTCTCTACTCTTTCCGGTGAAAAGTAACAATTATGGGGGAAAATGGGGCATATAATCTGACTTATTACTTGCATGTTTAGGTCTCTGCTGTCCTTTGTGATGATGAGGTGATGCTGACCATTAAGCCAGGTGAACATGGCTCAACCTATGGGGGCAATCCTTTGGCATGTCGCGTGGCAATGGCTTCTCTTGAGGTGGGTGTTCTGGTTAATGTTTTGTATGAGCACTAAGTGCCTGGTGTTAACATCCTCTATTTGTTGAAGGCTTTGTTGAATGGGCTTATAGCAAGACCTAGGTCTTCACTTATCAAGTGTGTAATATATACAAATATATAAATGTATTCTGTTAGGGCCTCAGCGTAGGGGGTGGGGGAGACACAGAATTTTACATGTAATGTGAACCAAGTCAACACTGTTGGAGGTCTGTGGCATGTATCTAGGCATGCTCTCCAGGGTCAGTCTTTGGTGTTTTTGCCATAGCAATTTCTGACTTAAGTAAGCATATCTTATAATCAGGATAGCCATATGCATAACACATTCAGAGCTAAGGGGTTTTCATACCCTAATACTTGTGTGGTTTTCGGATTTTATACCATGCTTGTCAAACCATGATTCCCCTTTTTCCATATTTGATGTATCCACATGAATTATACACTGGTGTTCGGGAGAAATCTAGAAATGCATAAAATTGGAGCTGATATGTAAAAAAACAATCTATACTAAATAGAATTGTGCAACTCTGCTGGGTGCCCTGATTACTGAGGTGTGTGGAGTGCCTGCAAATGATGGCCACCAGGTGGCTACCTGGCTTGCTTATGAGCCCTGCTACTAGTAGATAATGCTCAGTAAGATGCGCAACAGCTGCTGGGAAAATCTGCAACCTTTCTTAGGAAAAGTGAAGCATTACTTCCCTTCAAGCAACTCTTACTGATTACTCAATTTCAGTCATACCCCCCATGACATGTGCGGTCTTTAAAAAGTAATATATGACGTGAGCAGATCTCTATAGCAGAGAATTTATTGTATGCTTGGGAGTGTCTTGAAAAGTCGCTTGCGCAATTCAAGTATGTGGAAGCTTGATGTAAACATTTGTAAACAACTTTAAAACCATTGATCTGCTTTGTCTATTAAACACTTACATTAATACATCTGTTCTGTCCCCAATGAAACCAAAGACTACTACTACTACTGCACTTCTCTAATTCTGTTTAGAAATAGCTGTATTTAAAGTCTTGATTGAGGAGGAATTTATAAACTTGTGTTGTCTTCAGGTCATCGAAGAGGAAAATTTGGCTGAAAATGCAAGAAAAATGGGAGAATTGCTCAGAGCAGAGCTAATGAAGACTCCGAATGACATAGTTACCAGCGTGAGAGGGAAAGGATTGCTGAATGCTATTGTTATAAAACAAACTAAAGGTAATGCTCGGTCATACTGCTAGATTCCAGCAGGGCGCATGTTGTAATGAATTAGTCTCCTGCATGTGACAAAATGCATTGATTATCGGTTATGATAATTAATTGAGAACAGAAGATCTAGACAAAATATTTTAATGACTTGAGTCAATTTACTAAAACTGCCATATTGCATTGTAACAAGTTTCTGATTTGTGCCTTTTACTTGTTTTGAACACAACACTGGAAACGGTTAATGATGAATACTTGTTCTCCCTTAAAAGGTCTCTGTAGCATAATACGATTTGTTTCCCCTAAACCAATCTATAGACATGTTGGTATAATTGGTAGCAATGTAAACAAGCATCCGTTTCTATTGAACTTTTTTAACCCTACTGATATAAAGCCTGTACAAGTTTAAAGGGTTAACACTACCATTTTATTAAAATCAGAAAAACTTATAAAACTTATCACTTTCAAGTTTTTAATCAACTGTATATCAGTGGTGTATGCTTTCTAGCTTGGTTTTCTTAGCCCAGTCTAGTAGATAACTGCCTGCAATAAAGTGGCTCAGTCTTAATCACCCGGCTAGACACTCATTTAAAGCCAATGTAGGAATGGCCTTTGAAACTAAACCAGGCTTTCTCCAATGCCAAATGTTAACGTTGTTTTTTGTCATTTTCAGACTGTGATGCCTGGAAGGTTTGTCTTCGATTACGTGACAATGGACTTCTTGCCAAGCCCACTCATGGCGATGTCATCAGACTGGCTCCTCCCCTTATAATTAAGGAAGATGAGATCAGAGAATGTATTGATATCATCCACAAGACCATTCTTTCATTTTGAGCACCCTGGTTATTAATGCAACATCTCACTGTAGCTCATCATCCTCTTGGGTATTCTAGAAAAGGTTTACAGAAGTGGAAACTGAGCTGAACCTTTGGTTATCACAAACATCTGTATGTGACACTCATTCCCTCAAAGGGGCGTCAAGCATTTGCTTTGTCTTTTTCCAGGTTAATGGAAAACAGTTAGTGAATGTACTGAAGTGTTAATAGATTTATTTAACTTTTTGTTGTATAGCTTGAATTTAATAAGTTGCAAAGGTATTGTATTAGGTTTGCATGAAATAAAGAACTGATACTATTGAGTCTCATCTGTATATAACTTTTAAAACCTTTTATATGCTTGCTAACGGCACTGCAGATGCCGCTCGGTGCTTCCTGTGACACTTAATATAACGCTATGTATTGCTAATGTCTATTGCTGATACATCTTAACACAATGGCTACAAATATTTAAATGCATGATCTAAAGGACAAACCTTGCACCTGTAATGTTACTTTCAGAGTCTGACAGACTGTAATATTGTCTAGCATAAAGTGGCACCTCTTGGTTGCATTGCAGAAGGTAATGTTGCAAATCCCAACGCAAGCATAGATTTCTCAACTTCTTCTGCTTTCTGCTGGGTGATTTTCTTGCTCCTAAAATAGCAAAAAGTGGCTAGTTTCAGGGTTGCAGACCGGCCAGGAACTTTGCATATTCAAGCCTGATCAAGTAACTTGGAGCGTCTTGAATGTCTGTGCTCAAGATTGGGTCTCTGCCGTTTGTTGGAGTTGTTGCAGTCCTACCCTTATTTTTATAAAGCCGTTAAGTATGGTCTAATTTCCCGTGTGCGCAGGTCCTAATAAGCTACCATCAAACAAAGCTATGCGCCTGTGTTCATTCCAGGCCTGTGCCCTCATTGTTCATGGCAAGTCACTGAATGTGATAGCTGGTCTGTTGCATCAAAGTTCCGCATGAATTCACTCGCTGACTCTCTAACTAATTATGTTCGCCAATGCTACCCAAGGCTACTGCTTAAAGAAATTAAAGCTGAAGCAGTTTATGGGGCTGGCTTTCAACGAGGTGTTTAAGTTGGTAAGGAAAGCTTCAATTTCTATGTCCTTGTTTACTAGCGTCATAAACAATATTCAAACTCTAATGTACCTTAACTACACTAGTGCAAGGTGTGCATTTATACAATTGTTGTGCCCCCTGCATAAGGCTGGATGCAGTATTACCAGCACTATAGCTGCTAAGTGTGAGCTTTGAAAAAAGGTTCACAGAAACACTGATTTGATACATTTAACATTTTGAAGTCCTTTGATGTATTATCTTATGACATGTGTCTGATCTACAACCAAACGTGTTCTATTAGCTGTGTTAGTGGTGCTTCGACGTCATTCTGATGAATGAACATGCTGTAGATTTTAATCAAACAAACTGGCCCCTGTTCATGGTATAGCGGAAACAATGTATCCCCATTTATACTCAATATAACCAGTAAAATGATAATATCAAGGTCTCCTGCAGCCTTCATTGTAACCGGTAGGATAGAGCAAATCAAACCATACCGGATGTAGGAAGGGACATTATTTGTAGCTCTCTGTTTAAAGATGCGGTATTTAGGAGATGCCGGTTGAATTGCACCTGGTGCTGATGAGTTCTGAAAGCAGACAAACTATCACATAGCGTATGAGAACGATGCAAATGAGTATCGCTATTGTTTTATTAGCCACAGAAATACAAAAGTTGTGAAAATGTAGCAATGGCAAGACAAGCTTACTTGTGAAAGCGTATTCACCATTGATGCGCATGTTTATCGTGTGCCATGCAGTCGTGATATGTGATCTGCACCGTCACAAAAAGTTCTGCCAATCTCACGAAAATAACTTGCCTCACAAAGTACTCGGCACCTGAGTTACACCATACCTTTTTGTGTTCAATTATATCGGATGGGAGGCCAAAATATACTTGTTACAAAATGACTTAATTACATTTCAGTGTATAATAAAGTTATTAAGCACCATACATGTTCTCAGTTTTTCATTTTAATGTTCCAAAAATAGGAGGCTATAGGGGAAGGAAGTTACTAATAGGGTGGTGGGTGCACAATTACGGTAACAATGAAAGGTCAGGAAGGAGACTATTGTTATATCAGTATTTTGTATATTATAAAGTGTTTTTGCATAATTCAGCAAAAAAGGCTTGTAGATCCGCGGGCCAAATACTTTCATAAATTGCCTGCAATGTGACATTTGTTCAGTTTGCCCGTGGAGCTCCAGTATTAACTCATCCTTCAAAAATAGAGGGGCTTTTTTTTTTTTCTTCTTCTAACCTCTTTTAGCCAAAAATAAATGATCAGCTTCTTTTTAAAATGTTGCCCATTTCAGAAGTAATGCTGTTTATGACTATAAGTGGAGAATTTCTGAAAGAATTAGAAACATCCCCTAGAGTGATTTGATAAGGTTGGAAGACCACCGAGTGTGCAGAATATCTCACTTCTCCTGCCAATTGCTTAAGACAATAGGAACACAACATTTTATTATATGATTATACAATTAGCACAGTTAGATACCCCCTGCATTACTTCTGCAGCTTTAAAACACTCCTGACCAGGATTTCTTTCCTTGAAACAGACATTTGTTTTCAAATAAAAATATAACAAATTGATATAGCTTGATGAGGCGTTATCAAAAAATTGCATTTTGGATTTTAGAAAGAAGCTGGCTCAAAGGGGTATTCCGTTTTCAAAAAGGCTACAATTCACCAGCGAACTTCCTCTCTCAAAGTGGTTGGAAACATAATTTTTCTGAACCTTAACTATAAAACGTTATAACGCTACTGCTTAAAAGGAGAAAAGGATGTAGCCCTGAGGCATATGACTGGAAATGTTAAATGGTTTAGATAGAGAGCCATTAGTGTACATACTCAAGGATGGAGAGTTATAGGGGTCTCATGGGTTTACTGAATATTGGTGGAAAGCCAAATTTCAGATATGGCCAATGGAGTCTGTTGAATTTTTTCTCCATATCAAGCAATATTAATGTACATAAATAAATCCAATCAATTCAATCAAAGTGTTAAAAATATAAAAATGGCACCTTACAAATTCCGAACATACAACTCCATATAAATGTATATATAGAAAACAGAGAGAAAAAAAACAGTATAGTGTAATATAGTTAACAAAAAAAAATATTTCAGTTAAATTTGGGCAATGGCAACTCACTCTTTTTTGAGCAGTCCACTGCTCATATGTTTCGAGTATGGACCCTTGGGGGTAGCTGTATACTTCTCTTGCTGGATCCTTGAGCAGAACTAGGATCTCCAGAACACGCAAAATGGGGCAGGCCAGACCAGAAGAAGTAGCATTAACAATATTAACATACATGAGGGTTTTGTTCTATGGGGTTGACAAATTACATTTAATGATTTAAAGTACTGCCTGGTCTGTACGGAGAAGTTGGAGTAATAGAGGAACTATTATGTTAGCTAGTAGCAGTAGTCCCCCCTGATTTTTCCAAAGGTGACTATTTAGGGTTTTCAATTTTCAGCTGGGATAGAACCTTCTTCCATAAAGTCATGAAATTACCTTTTACGCATAGGGTAATAAGTCTCATAAGAAGGTTTTATAATATAAATTACTGAACCCACCGGGGCCAGGAGCTGAGTGTGATTTGAATTGGTCTATTGTATACGACTGTTGTATACGACTGAAACAAGTTAAAACGCCAGATCAAGCTCAACATTTAAAGCGCTGGCACTCCATGAGAATAAGAAGTCAACAATAATAATTGCTTTATTCCAATCTTCATTTAAAATTCAAAAAAGTAACTCAAAAAATAATGATACAGTAAAAAAACATACCAGCCTGATTAACACGAGGCGCTTTGTCAAGAGCTCAAAGCTTTGTGTTCTATTTCCGTTCTTTCGATTGGAACTAGAGATTCCGTCTGAAAGTTGAAGCAATTTGTTAGGTTATATAATTGAGTTTAATAGTCTGCAAAAATGTTTGTCATATGGGCTGGATTAGTTATTTTTTCTTCTGCCGGATTTTTAAATTTTTTTTATTCTCATGTTGACAGATTGTACTCTTAACTTCCTAGCCAAAAATGATTCTGCTTTGTCTCCCTTAGAGTAATTCATTTGCTTAAGGATTCGTAACATATTGTTCTGTTCTTTCTAACTGAAAGGTCTGATTTTACCTTCTTAATGTGGTTTAGGAGTGAGTCATCCGATATGATTTTATTACACCACTCTAGATTAGTAAGGCTAATAAAGTGCCCTCTCAAAACTGCCTTGGGCACGTTTTTATAAAACTGACAAAGGCATCTCTGAAATATTGTTATGTTTGAAATAATCTGATAAAAAACCTCTGAATTGTTTCTTTGTGCTACTCATTACATTAAAAAACTTTCATTTAAACACCATATTCCTCTCCCTACACATGAAGAACAACCTTCTAAGGTTAGCGCTGATGGCGCATGGTCCTGGATGGAGTATTTGAGTGGTCTACGTGGGGATTCTCCACTAAGCACCAATCTACCTTGCTTACCCCTCTCTACTTTTGTTAGCAGCTATTATTCACAAGCCATATTACAATGAAATAACGACATTTGAAGTCTGCCCACTTATGGCAATGAATGAAAGTTGTTTGGCTTGAAAACACGATTGAAAGCTCATCTCACATGGTGGCCAATGTGGTTTACATTCTAGGAGTGGAGCTGTGGGAACATCTGAACAAAATGTGTCTCCTAAACAAATACCGGTACTACCTGTGCTTTAGCCTTACTCGCAATGTCAAAGAAACTAAACAGAAATGTGTGTTTTTCTTCAAGCCACCCATAAAGTAGGGCAATCTAAAAAAGAGCAAAAGGTCTGTCCATGCTTCAAAAAGCTATCTTTGTGATGAAGGCTTTCAGGCTTGTTAAGTTTGCCTAATATTAAAAGACATTGATAGAAATAAAAATATTGACTTTAAACATGAACCAAAGAAAAAACATTATTGTCTTGTATATCTAGTAGTGAATATTTGTGTGTTTATAATGTCTAAGAAGTGTAATAGCCTCACTCAGGATTAAAGTAGCTTCTTCTTTTTCTTGGAAGATAAAATAGTAGGCCTTTCTTTCTGAAGTTAATTTGGAGACTCATATACTGCTGAAAATGTTGGTGTTTGGAGTGAGTAGAGTGTTGTAACCATCCTCCAGTGTCTACTGTGACATAGAGCCCTCACGCATGATTAACAATTTTACCAGATATCTTTGTTTGTATGTTGCAGTAATTTCCATAAAGTTTTTTCCACTCTGACGGGCCAAAGATGATAAATCTTTGAGTAGAATTATGTCTTGGAAATTATCACAATATTATGTTTCACATCATAGAAGTGGATTCTGGTGAGAACATTACATGCAAGATGTAATCTCCTTAATCTCTCTAGGACTCTGTGTCCTATCTTCTATGTGTCCTCTATGTGATTGGACATCTTCTTAAAGTTTTCTCAAATGAATGATGTGCAGATGTCTGCCGTCACTCAATGAGCACTGATGAGCATACCTGGGAAGGCCAGTTACTTGAGTTCCTTCACACCAAACTTGGCAAACCATGTCTTGATGACCTTGCTTTATGCACAGGATTACAGTCATGTTAGATCAGGAAAGGACCTTCTCCAAAATGGTGCTCACAATCATCTTTGTATGCTGTAGCCCAAACCCTGTTAGCAGAACCAGATCATTATCCCTCCTCCACCAAACTTTACAGAAGGCGTCCATGAGACTTGTGTTGAATGCCTTACATCACTCTAGCAGCTGCTTGGTCATAGAAACCCCACTAGATTGTAATCTCTGCAAATGTGCCTGGGGCCGCTTTAATAATGGTCCATACATATGCGTACACTTGCCACTTTTCACCGATGGCATCTTCATCGTTGTTATAGAACACAAGCCACATAAACAGCTACAGAACTTCCAGGGTTCTCGACTATGAGATTACAGAACTTAATTAACAGAATGATATTGGCAAATAGGTTTTTCCATTACGGGTACCTTTACAGGAATATGTTCACATTAAGGGTTCTTTGTTAGAAAAAAGAAAGATCATATTAGATAAGAAGGAAATAAATAATAGCTGGGCTAGGAATTGGTAATGCCTTCTTTCCATAACATGTCGAATCATTGTAAGAATGTTCACTTGGGATGTATGCAGACGGATGAGCTCATTGCCGCACCTGAACAAGATGAATTGCCTTTCCATCACAAAATATGAACATGGATGCCTGGTAGAAACAGCATCAGTCATTGCCGTACGTCAATAGTAGCCAAGGTCCCCTTGTTCTCAATTAAGTATACACAAGGGAAGGGGTAAGTCACTGTATGTGCTGGCCGGTACCCTAATCAAATTAAAGGGACACTATATTGTCCCAGGCAGCTTTTTAAACATAAAATGCATATTAAGGTATTTTCTACCTTAAGTAGAAGCTGCTGCTTCAGAGCTCCAGCACCCTGCATCATCTGTGGTGCTGGTTACATCTGACACCCGTGACCAGCAAATAACTGTAGCAAATGCATATTGGAGGATTCTGCCCTTTAGTACCAACTTTGGCACCCTAGCTGTTGGGACAGCCCTGGTAACATTGGGACTGTCGGTAGCTATGACATTTAATGTATTTAAATGTGCATTCAATACAAGCATTTTATATACATTCAGGTTGTGTTCACCTAGCATGAAGCATGCGGAATTAACAGGAGTCCAGTTAACCCCTAGAGTGCCAGCTACTTAGAAAAGTGGGCTCAGATGACTGGCTATACATATCCAACAGAGCAGCAGTCTATGCCACAAAAACACAACCTGGTGAGCTTTCTGGACCGCAACTCTTGCTCAGCCAGAATAGTGAAGAGGGTGATGGGAGTTGTAGCCCACAAAAGTGCAAAAATGGTGTAGTTTCTACCTATTTTTTTTGTTTAGCATGATTGCTAAATTTAGCCATTTCCAACCACTTCTATTAGATATATTTGCTAAGGGGGGTGGGTGCTTTTAAGAAAATTCTTTCCATTAATTTTATGATTTGGCTAGGATTGAAGGAAAATTATGTTTTGTGGGTATTATGTTTTTTTGTATTTTGTGTAAGTGATACACGTGTGACATAAACTAGCTGTCTATGAATAACTTAACTAGCCCTAAAAAAGAATTCTAGGTTTCTAGGCTAACTATAGCAAAAACTGGTCAGAAATCTGTTACTGGGATGAATACCCAAATCACAGCTGGAGAAAGAGCAGGACTGGGGTAAAACTTAAAACAGTGCAAGATCAGTAACATTATATTTTCCAAATATTATTTTTTACTTACAAAGCAACCCAGCCAGCACATATTCTATACAAGATCATAACTTCCTCTCCATGTGCCTCCCAGGGAATGAGAATTTTTTTTCCAAGGAAACCCCTATTTTTCTACTGAAATTCTTACCCTCTTCTAGGATTTATGATACTGTGCCAGCCTGGCAAGAAAGGGGTTAAATGCATTAAGCTTGTGATTGTGATTTATGTTGTTCCATCTAACTGTGCATATGAATGCAGGACAGAGCGGGGCAGCTAATCCATGCTTTACGGTTAATGCCTGGGAGGGGCTAGTATGACGTAGGGTGGTCTTTTTTTTCTCTCTCGCTGGATGTAGACGCCTCCTGACTGTTGTGCTCGGTATTCATTTATTAACCGGGGCATGGGGTAAGGGCTGCAGAGGAAGGCATGATGGGCTGTACGGTGAGTATCTATACGGGTAACTCTTGGGCTATATGGGGTTCTGTATAGGGATACTGCACGTTCTGTGGGAATGTAGCTTCCATGCCATTTATAGAGCAATGTGTGAATGCTGTGGGGAAACTGTGATGAACGCTTGGCCGCTAAGATCCTCATTCATACACTTAAGATACGTTTATGGACATGTACCGGTATATGAATGTGATGTGTACGCTACACAGGTGCATGGAAACCTGGGAACTCCCTATAGGTGCCTATTATCTGGGATCGTATGTGATTACTTGATTATACTGCGGAAACCCCTGGGGCAACGGTGTTAAGAAATGATGCCCTCAGTGGGACATGGTGGCAGCAGTCATGTAGGGACTGACATCAATGCCTTGGGTTTCCAGCTCTCAATGATAATTGCATGATTTCAGAATATTTAGAGAAAAGTGAATCTTCAACGATGCCTGCCTTCTAGGACTAAGTTAGACTTAGTGGGACTGATTTTCCCATCATATGGAGCTATTTAACCATCACTGGTGTAGCCTACTGGTTCCTGTAGAACCTCTTGGAATGTGTCTCTAACCCTATAGAGTAATGATAACTATGGAAATCCACTTTCAACTATTCGTGTTGGACCCTTTTGGTTTTCCATACTCAGTCTTCACATATAGCATTAGCTAAGATAGATGATGGGGAAACAAATGCCATCATCATCATCATCATCAGGGCACCAGTTTTGCTAGGATGCTTTGGAAGGATACTGGTAGCCTTACATGTTTGGGTAATGTATCTACCCATCAATAAATGTCAACCTGTGTTCCTATGGGTTATCAGAGGTGCAACATTGTTATGCAGGACCAATATAATGTTGCTATTTTGTGTCTTCATCCAATTGATTATTCTGTAGAAGTCGTGTTCTTGTGTTCTTTATGTTTTTATTTGTGAGGTGAGGGTTAAATATTGACAGATTTTGGAATTTACATGATAATCCAGGTTGATGCAGCCATATCATCAGCATTTGTCAAGAGGAGAAAGCCACTCTTTGCTTAACACTGTTCTTCTGATCTGACACATACCATACCTATGGATGAAAATAAAAACGAACTGTAAGCGCCAGCTTGTTATTTCTATGTGTTCATCTACATCAGCAAACTGGAGTTGCCGCAGGCTTCTAGTTGCCCTTGTCCTACCCTGGGTACACTTTGCGGAAGGGCTGGTCCATTTATGGCACCAAGGAACCTCAAAAAGTGCCAGGGTTTTTCTAAATGTTTTGTTATAATTGATTACAATTATATTTACATTAACCTATGCAAAGAATTGATTGAGACAGGACTGGTGACAATCCTGAGTGATATTATTTTTTGTTGTGCTGTTGTGTTTCTGTTATATTCATTTTTCATTCCAAAAAAACAATTATTCATTTTTTTGCTGCTGATATAAAATATCTACAATTCTGTAGCCTATTCCACTAACAACATGCGTAATCACTTATGCTAAATCGCTAAACAAAATGGTCAAGGGATTAGTGTTGAGGACGCTTTTCCTTTTCCATAAGTAACAGCTTGGTATAATAAACTATCCTGAGTCGAAGACAAGATCAAGGACTGATTAGGGACTGAGTCTATGCATCAGGAAAAATGGTCAGACTAGATGGGCCAAAGAATTCCGTGTTCCTGTGCTAGCTCTGCCAAACCTGGTCCTCAAGCAAATTTGGTGCAATAAAGAAAACTATTATGCATTTTGCCAATACAGAGTAAGATGTCTGAACCCTGATCACTTTTAACAAGTGTGCCTTTCATAAATATGTTTTAAATGCTACACTGATGGGTTTTTTTTTCCCCTTTTCCTCGCAATACTCATTTAGAGACAAATAGTGCAACCATACAGCTGAGTGTTAATGGTTGGGTCTAATACTCATTCAGATGCTGTTTTTTTCTCTCCCCTTGTATGTAGCACATGCTGTATTTCATTATATAGTTTATAAATGCGGAGGATGCAGCAATGGGGGACTTTCAACAATTTTTTATTTAATTAAGTATTTATATATAAATGGAATACCCTGCTTAATTTTTGCAGTGGTATAAAGCCTTCATATATATGCAACTTGGCGGTCTGTATACGTTCTTCTTATGATGATCCTCTTCTTATGATGATCCTCTACCATTTTTTTTTTTTTAAAAATCCCTTTTTCTTTATAAATGCATTCCAAGGAGTGGTTACTCACAGGGTATCAAAGGCATTTTTGTTACCACACTGAACTTTTTTCCTTCAGCACTTCAGAGCTGGGCTATTTTGTTTTTACAACCAAGTTCTGCCCAAACCTTCAATGGATTCTTTATATTCGCCACCTATAATTTCCAGACCCATGTCCACATATTTTCCCAGCTACCCAATCCACTA